>JACXGJ010002230.1:0-68859 GCA_016801105.1 Esox niger | reverse complement strand
CCCCCGTCACTACTACCTATCAGTATGCCCTGTCACTACACCCTGTCACTACCCCTGTCACAACCCCCATCACTACTACCTATCACTATGCCCTATCACTACCCCTGTCACAACCCCCGTCACTACTACCTATCAGTATGCCCTGTCACTACACCCTGTCACTACCCCTGTCACCACCCCCATCACTACTACCTATCACTATGCCCTGTCACTACCCCTGTCACAACCCCCGTCACTACTACCTATCACTATGCCCTGTCACTACCCCCCTCACTACTCCCTGCCACAACTCTCAATTATCACCATCTTTTCCTTCCTACAATGGAAAATCAGGCTCCTTAGCTTCTTTTCCATCTCAGGAACCCTGCCTGCTTGCTCTCCCCCCAATATGTCTCAGGATGGCCTCCTCTACCAAGGTCTCTCCAGCCTCAGTTCAATGTACTGATTATCTGTCCACTGTTTACAAAGAAATATTAATTATCTCGCTAAAATTATGCACCGTTCTTGTTGAAAATTCTCCATTACTGTTCCATTCCAAGTGTCCTGCCTAACATCTGCAGGCCTGCAGCATTCATTCCTGTCATCCTGTTGATTTTTGAGCACCTACATAAAACCCTTGCTGTCGCCACCGTAAATCATCATACAGACCCAGCGAATATGTTGATGACCCTATCAACATGGGCCCCCACCACCAACAAGCAAAGTTATGGCCTGTGCACTTTAGATCTGCACCTAAAACCTTAATGCCAGGGGTGCTATAACAAAAGATCTGCCTGCTGAATGTGTCCAGCTCCATCTGTTAGTGTATCACTGACTTCTTGACCAACAAGATACATCAGGTAAAGATGGCTAAGCACATTTTGGAATATTTTTTCTTCAGCACTGGAGCGCTGAAAGCATACGTGCTCACACCTCTAATCACTACACCAACAACTGTTCTTCAAACATCAGATTTGTCAAACCTCTACAATTTGCAGAAGACACCACTTTGGACTCAATGACAGTAATTAATCATTTTACTTTGACCACAGAAACTTGTTTTGATCAGCGGGTACTGATAATGGTTGAGTGTGGGAACGTGATTGGAACAGAGAACGAGTGCCCATTGGAGTTAGTGACGCTTGCTCACTGGCAGCAAAGACAACTGAAAAGAACCTTCTACCCAAGCTAAGGTATGATGACTGTGTGATGTAAGGTTGTTCTGCCTCTTAAGGCACCTGGTTAGGATGCATGGTTTTACGAACTCTGTCAAGTGCCAGGAGATTTTAGATCAAAATCAGGCCGACTCTGCCAGGAGGTTAAAACAGGGTCATCTCCCACCTCATCAAATATTAAGACTCAGTGCTGTTTTCTTGGCAAGCGAAGGGCCAACAAAGTATTAAATGTAGGGATGCCAGTAATTGCAACATACTGTTTGATAACGAACAATTGAAACAATGAAATTCATTTAAACTGTCTAAATAAAGTTGGCTATAGGAGATAAACAAGTCAGAAATTGGACTGTATAATGATAAAACCAGAAAAGGAACCAAGCAAGCGGTACTAAAGTGCAATTTAACGCGTAAAACGATTACTGTAGATGGGCGTCCATAACAGTTGAATAACTAACCACTACACTATAGGCCTTTTCACACTGCATCGTTCTAAGCCCTGGCTTAGCCTGTGTTCAGACAAGAGTTTATTAACCCTGGCCTAAGGTTTACCCCTAGGCTAAGGATTTCACACATGTATTGCTAAGCATTGGGCAAACAGATAAATGTGACACAACACCATTTTACATTCTATGATAAGCTACAAATGTTCCGTTCTGTCCTGTCTGCGAATAATGTTACCGTAGCCTACATCACTTACAAATGATCAACGTTACGCTACCACAATTTAGTTAACAACTTGACATCAGTCGATCGAGATTCACACCCTGTCTGTATTTGCTTGGACAACTTTGTTAAAACTACATAAAGAGAAAAACGTTAGTCAACCTACATTCTTTCAACTTATTTATTAGATTTACACCCAAGGAAAGGTGCAATTACTACTCCGCTATGATTTGGCAGGTATAATGATCAACGGCGTGCGTCACAAGCGTATGTGAATTAAATGAATGGGCAGGTTTTGTGATTGGACAATAAACGTTCAATGGTTTTATTCTTGACCCTGTTTCACACTGGTTATTTTGGCACCTTGTTTCTGGGGCTAGCACCGAAATGTCGGTGCAAACCCTGCTCCAGAGCAAGGACAGCTAGTCCCAGGCTAAGGGTGGTGCTAGCCCACATCAAAAGAAACCAGCGTGAACACTTGCTTATCCCGGGGCTTTGGAGGCCCTTAGCCTAGGGCTTAGGGCTTAGGATGCTCTTAGCACTAGGCTAAGGTGCAGTGTGAACATGCCTTATGTAAACTATGAGGAAATCAAAAGCATTGCCTGAATCTGAAATCGCATACTATATACTATGTACTACAATTATGTACTTTGCAGAAGATGGTGAAGTATGTACTGTTTGGTGTATAGTAAGCTAGTATGTCAGTATTGGGAATGATTGGGACAGACTACCGTGTCAGAAAATCATGTCTCGACATTAGATCATTTTGTCACGCATTAACATCATGCCAAGTTTGAATATTTAGCTAATTATAATTGTATTGAACTAATGAACATTTCTTACTAAGTTACCTTCACCCACAAATAGCACCTATGAACTGTATGGCTTTTATTAGCCAGTATTAGGCCTACTAGTATCTACTACATGGAATAATATAAAAATTGAGCAGTTATTAGTGAGACAGATGATGAACTTGCCAAAGCTATATCATTTCATGGCACAACAATGTTTTTTTTATTTGTGAATGACATTGATACAATAACTTTCAATATAGGTCACGATAAAAAAATCAATGTGGCCTATGGTCTGTTGACATAGTATTTTACTCCGAAAAAATAATTAATTATTCTTTCCTTTCCAAAAAAAATAAAAAAGGAAGGTTTTGCAGGGAGGAACAGAAGGGTGCTAAAATTAAGAGACCACAGAAAATGTAACGCTCCTGTTCCTTGATCAAAACTTTCCGTTTCAACTTTTTGGAAAGGAAAGAAAAAGGTGCAGTGGTCTCTTAATTTTTCCAGAGCTGTATATAGAAAGTTTTAACAGAAACACACAGGTCTTGTTTTGTCTTTTTGATTGTTTCTTTTTTTGTAAAACTGAAACATTAGGGTTGGGTAAGAACACAAATCTGATAAGAACATAAATCTGTATACAGCTCTGTGAGTATTACACACAACTGAATGCATGTTTCTACAAACGTAAAAAGCCCCCCTATAAAATCAGCTACAAATCACAAATTGATTTGTGCACAGTGCAAGCGACTGCTGTAATTGCTAGCCAGCCAAGCACATGTTTTTCCAACACAATTGAAAAATGTCTAATGCGACATTCCTTAAACAATCGTAGTGATCTTCATAGAGAAGAGAGATGTTTTAAAGCTTGCTCCCTTTTGCTCAGAAGGCGTTGTCTAGGGCGGAATGGTAAAGGTGCCACCCAGCTCTATCCTTTATTTTGGTAGACCACCGAATCCATAATGGCTAGGAAAACCTTGTCATCAATGGGTAGTGCTGGTTTGTTGTCGTCCTTGCACACATTGTACCCAGAACACCCCAGGTTGTTTGCACTCACGGTGGGACTTTTGTCCTCCTCACATGCTGCAAAGGTTGGACTGTGAGGACTTGTCCTGCCAATGTGGCTTTCCTTCACGTAGATTCTGTTTGGACATGGTGTGAAATGTGACGTGCGAAATGTGTGCAATACGTTTGCTTTGTAGACATTGACCTGTTTTCCCAAGCACACTACTCCCACAGTGACCCAGCCAGTGTCTAGCTGTTGTGCGTAAGGCGCGTTTTAGGGCCTGTTGATTTGCTCACTAACCGTGTGCACCCTTAGGAAGCCACTAAGAGCTGATGGATCGGACCATCTGGTTCCACAGGTTGAATCCTGTTAGCAAGTGCCCGTCGGTGCGAATGATGTTGTGAAATCTCTGGAGAGGTAATTTGTGCCCTATGATCCATTCTATTATGGGTGGTGAGGGAAGCTGTATTTTCTCATCCACGGACTCAATGATGAAACTAGCAGCTTTCCTACATGACATCTCTATTTTCCCGGAATAGGGTTTCAGCGTGTTTGAGGTGGAGATACTTTGAAAAGTTTGAAGAACTCTGGCAAGTTTTTAAAAGTTTCTAAAACTTGGCAAGGGACTTATTTTTTTATTCAACACCGCATGTATCTGGTTTGCCTTCACCTTTTCCCCCGCCGGATATAGTTTCACCAAGCAGATTTTGGAACCTGAGCATGAACTGACTACATTTCCTCAAACCTCCATACACTTGGAGGTGACTGAATAAGAGTTCTCACATTGCTCCCTGCTGTCTCCTTTGTCAGACATAGCACTCACCTTGGCGGTCGCTGTGCGGTTAAAGGAGGAGGACCTGGGTGCAGTGCCACAATGTGTTTGTCACTGTTGCACTTGAAGCACTTGGCAGTTGCCTTACAGTCTTTTGCCATGTGTTGGAAAGACCCACAACTAAAGCAGATGCGATTCTCTCTGTGGTATGCTGTGCGGTCCTCTAGGGATTTGTCTCTAAAGAACTTTGACTTGTGAATTTTTTTCAGTTTGTGGGGCTTCTTAAGTACTGGATACTGACGGTCAGGTACATAAAAATCCGAATAAGAAAGAGATATATTTGCCAAGTGAGCTCAGGTAGCTTTTGCTCCGGCATTAGCTTTGGTGGCTGAAGAATGATGTTTGCTGAAAGGATTTTGCGGACGCTCAATATGACTGGGAATTTATATCAGTTGCTCAAAGAGTCTCCTGCATCCTGGTTGCTTGATCCACAACATCTGTTTGTTGTTCTCCACAGGCTTCATTTTGCTGCAGAATATTGTCTTCCATAATTCAATTTCTACCAGAGTATAAATTCTGAGTTTGTTGAGTATTGTTTCCTAGTTCTTGAACCTGCCATGCTCTTGTCTTTTTACAGCACTGTCCTTGCAGCGTGTACTCTTGTGCAAAGCTGGACAGCCGGTTAACATTGAAAAGTTTTCCAAGAAACACACAATTGACTTTTCTTGCACATTACTTGAAAAATCTTTCCTCTTTTAGATTTTTGCTTTTCATTATAAAACTGAAACATTAAAGAGATAAGAACATAAATCAGTATACAAATATTAACATATTCATGCAGGCAGTGAGTATTACACACATAACTACATAAATGCTTGTTTTTACCAACGTAAAAGGGATGATGTGCTATGTAAAAGACAAAGCCCCACCACCACAACAGCTAATTATATATTGAGTTGTGAACAGAACTAGCAACTGGTGTAACTGCTAGCCAGCAGGGCACATGTTTTACCGCCACAATCGAAAGCTTTCTAACGTAACACTCCTACAACGGTACAAGCATTCGATAATCGTTTACACATACTACTTGCAGACCTATAATCTCCCAGGCCATAGCAATCAGAAATATATTCCTCAACAACATGTATCTAGCACTGTCCATCTTGCCTATCTGAGATTACTGAAGCATTATCCCTGCGACCGAAGATACTCCTCGTCCAACAGAGCATGGCATATGTCCACATTCCTCCAAGCTGCTAACTAGCAGGCTAAGACAACGGATAAGAGTGATGACGAGAGCCAGAGGCGGCCACAAAGCAGAACGCAACTCTGATGCTTATTTAACTAATAACTTATTTAAAGGACTAACTTAACTTTAAAGGCAGCACAATGAAAGAACTGTATTTATAATTATATTCTAATATTTTAGGTCAACATTACTTCAGATGTACAACTGCTGCAATATTACATTACTTCCTACAGTACATACAGGATTTAAAATGAGGAAATTAATAATTTATCCAATCCAATAAATGGCAAATTGGCTGCTCTTTTGTATTATTTTGGAAGTTTTAACACTTCTGGTTATATCTTCTTCTCCTAAAAAGGGAGTGATCCAGATCTGGAACACCAGGCGATTGAAATTGACCTCTAGGTAAAAGTGATAATCACAAGCGTTTTGACCTTGCATGACCAGAGTTGAATTGAGCTGCTTCAGGGTTATGAACATGAAGGAGTGTTCAAAATCTGTGGGTAAGACAAATTTAGTCTAATGAAACTGTGGCACACCAACGTGTTATAATCACCTACATCACAAATAATAGCAGTGTTGATAGTTAATCAGTATTTGTCTATATTCTTATACTGGGGTTGTAATGAAGGGTTGAGAGAAAGAGAGAACAATCTTTTTTATGCCCAAGTCCCAGACACCCTTGGTGAAATAGAGAGACTGGGGGAGGGAGGGAGGGAGGGAGAGAAGGAGGGAGGGAAGAAGGAAGGGAAGAAGAGGGAGCACACAGAGAGCCCACTGTTAGAAGGAAGAAAGGCAGATTGACTGTCAATGGACAGTGTAGGTAGATGGCCGGACAAATTGTACAGATAAGCCCAGAACAGAATAAAAGGAGGGATTGAGATAGACAAAGAGTGAAAGTGATTAACAAGTATTGAGTACAGTAGAGCAGGATAGTTGTATTACTGAAGGGGAAACAGGCCAGGAGTGCGCAGCCAACCCTGGGAAGATGCTGTGAGGTCTCAGGACTAGAGCCAAGGAATGGTGGTTGAGAAAGCCAGCAGACGGACACATTTAATCAGGTACAGCATTGTGGCATGTTTATGATGCATTAGGAAATATATATTACATGGAATATTGGGGAATCAGTAAAAACAGTAAAAAACTAACTAGTCGAATTTAATTCCGTTTGATTCCAAAATCACTTGATCTTGTTTTCTTGACTTGGTTAATGTAGACAATCAACTATTTACAATTACTCCACTTAACTTTGAAATTACTCATGAAATGTTGCTATTAAGTAAAATTGAGAAAACATTGTCACTTGGGCAACAGGTGTGGGTGTAATATCAGTACATCAATAATTTCCTGCTAAATTACATGGATAGTATGTATTGTACATCTGCTGGTCCACGTGTTTTATGAAATGTTCTCAGTATTTCAATGAATTATACTGATACAATAGTACAATCTCAATTGGAGCTCTATCAGTAAATAAGAGATAAGTTGAACACTTTACATGAATTCCCAATAAAGTCATCCGCAACAACTTTACTGCACATTTGGACTGATAACACTGATGTTTATTTTAGCCATAAACCGTTATTTTATTCATATTCATACTATAACAGGGTGTCAGTCAAAGCCATTTTTGTCATTACCGGAATGAATGTCTGTATAAAATAAGCATATGATAATTAGGGAGGTCTGTGTGTAGATGGAAAAGATGACTTCCCTGCGTCATTTGTTCAACATGCTCAGTGTTAACCTTCCCATGATGTTCCCCGGCTCCTTGAGCGCCACGCTACAAAGCCCACTTTGTGTGGGACACAAACACAGCGCTTGTCTTTGCTAGTGCTCTTTAGCATTAGATTTTTTGTTTCTCAAGCTAGCGTGCCAACCTATTAGTTGAGAAGGAGATTCTCCAAATATTTTACCACACCCACATAAGCCATTGTTGGCTAGGGCCCTGGTCCCTGACAATGGCTTCTTGTTGCCTTGTCTTTCTTTCTGTCTCTCTTGTTTGTGATTAGTCTTTGGTCATGTATCTTAATTATATTAACATTCCAAATAAGCTGGTCTCTCAGAATTACTTTGTGGTGGCACTGATTTACAAGTTCCTTATGAGTCTTGCTCTTTCCTAGCTTTGTTTTGGTTAGCTTCCGAATAATTGCCTCTTCCTTGCCTTTTACGTGGCATATTCCCCATTCCCATTGCTTTCATCCTGGCTTCCCCTTTCTATCTGCCTTCCTCAGCAGTGGAGTCTACTGTGTCATTTTGTGTTCCACATTCCCTTAGGATCTCTCGCATACCGTCCCTGCCTTCTGCCCCGGATTCATTTTCACACACTCCCAGACCCCTCCCTGCTACCATGGCGATGCAGCTGTCACCTGTCAGTTCGCCATGGGACGGCAGGTCCTGTGAGAGCTTAGAATAGAACTCTGTCAGAGAGTGTATTGGGGGAATGGGGTGGGCAAGAACACTATGACACTCCCCTCTCCAGGAACAGATAGCTGCGATATCTTCGGTATGGGTAAATGTGTTTGGGATCTATCACATATAGTTTTTGGCAGAAAGTTACACCGTGGATGGGATTGAACTGTAAAGGAACAACACGCGGATTTGGTTTGTTCTGTTATATACTTTACAGGGGTGAATTGGCAATATTATTTGGGTCTGGTGAGGCAATCCCTACTGGTTGGTAATTTTTCCTGCTGTGTTTGGTGGCTACTGGTTTGTTTTGTCACTGTCAGCTCTTCTCCCAACAAGCAACAGATTTTCAACAGCTGTGTACTGAAACCATCATGAGACTTTTTTCAGTTGCTAATCTAGAGAATCATGCGTGTTGACTATGTAAACAACTACTTACAAGTGATTAATGAGAAACTTTATAGGAACTCCCTATGCAGCACATTGGCTTATGAGTTCATATTTACCTCATCGACTTTTGTAGCTAATGGGATACTTTAAACCATGTTATCGTCTAATGTTTTTATTAATACATTGACTGGAAAATGGTTCATGTCACTCCTTACTTAACAATTGCACAGGTACTATTTGAAATTTCTGTGTTAACTATTTGATAATTCATACATTCATATGAATTTTTGTGAAGATATGTGAGTATTCTTAATGACGTACTTCCTTTTCTCTGTCTGTTTCTCTTTCTCATAGAATGGAGGACCAGGACCGCATGAGCCAAGCCTCGAGTGTAGTCACTATCTCCTCCTTTCCCGTTAAAAGCATGGTTTGTCTCTCCTTTCCCCAACTTTGCTTTCTCTAGAGTTAACAAGGTCATATGATAAACCACCCTAGCCAGCATTAACATCTGCATTGACTGAGGTTATCAGCATTCATTTGAATCATCCTCTCTCCATCTCTCACAGGATGGTGATGACAGGGTGCAAACGTTTGGGAAGAGATGTCGGGCGGCTAAGAGAGATCCGAACTGCTCTGTTGTCATCAGGGGTTGGCTAAATAAGAAGGTACTGTTCAGTGAAAACAATATCCTTATCCACTGCAAGGTAGAAATGTAAGTTTGTGTTGAACATGAATGTAGGGCATCGGAGAACACTATTATGAATACTAAATCATTAAAGATGCATTCGGGAATATTTGCAGATATTTTTGGCTGGATGCCAAAATAATATGTAATATGTTGTTTACATGTGTGAAATCAAAAAGCAAAATCATCATCACATCTCAGAACTAGCCCAGAAATATTCATTAATGATTTATGTATGTATAACTGCTTTTAAGATTTACATACCTGTTCTGATGAATGAATTGGAATGGCTTTAGTTATAATCAGTCAAAACAATGTGTTTATAAAGCCTTTTTACATCAGCAGTTGTCACAAAGTGCATTTACAGACATCCAGCCTGAAACCCCAAAGAGCAAGCAACAACGGGGTTGATGCACAGTGGCTAGGAAAAACTCCCTACTAGGTCAGAACTTAGGAAGAAACCTAGAGAGGAACCCGACTCCGAGGGGTTCCTTATGCTCATCAACACTTTTTTCCCATGCAGGACAGCTCCGGGTTGAAACTGTGGAAAAGAAGATGGTTTGTTCTATCAAACTACTGTCTGTTCTATTACAAAGGCAAGCCAATAATACTTTATATTATTGCAGTGTGGGTGCATTTTTTAAAGAGTAGAGCCTCTCTCATTCCTTTATTCTCTCAACTCATTCTGCCCCAGACAGTAGAGAAGAGTCAGTTCTAGGGAGCATACCGCTACCTAGCTATAGCATTCTATTCTGCACACCGCGAGAATGCAAAAACCGAAAAAACACTTTCAAGGTAAGTGACATAAAATGCCCATTCTACTTCTCCATACACACAGCAGATGTATGCGTATGTCGTGTGTAAACTTTATATCACGTGTTTTTATGACATCAGGTGGTGCATCAGGGTATGCGCTCCTACTTCTTCAGTGCCGACACTCAGGAGGACATGCTGAGCTGGGTTAGGGCGCTCAGTCAGTCAGCGTGTATGGAAGCAGACAGCTCAATCAACAGGTATATAATGACACAAATAATAACAATCGTCATCATCGTCATCATCATCATATAAGACTCATTAGAACATTCTAGAACACCTATTTCCAATGGATTTTATTAGGAAGTGTATATAGTCCAGTCATATATAGTCCAGTCATGTTGGTGTCATATTTTCTACTGAATTATATTGGGAAGTGTGTATAGTCCAGACATGATGCTGTCATATTTACAAATTACAGTATATACGATTCTCCCATGATGATGTACGATGCTCACAGGCGTTGCTCGAGTTATCAGGACTTCACGCAGATAGGTGGCAGCAGTGAGTCAGTGGATCTCCCTCAATCCCCCTTTCTTCGAGAGGGTCTCCCCCAAAATGCGGAGCATGCCGTCCGATCGCAGAGGGAACCAACTCAGGTCACCAGGGGGAGGTCAGGAACACCTCATTCAGAACCTAGAGGAAGGCGGAGCATGCGACAAAGGTAGAACACACAGCGACCGCCTCGTTTACATACCTGGGTTCGGACTGTGTCTGTCACCAAATACATTTAGACAGTTAGGTGTGCTGACTTTTGTCCTATGTTCTGTCTCGTCCCTTCAGCCCATCGCCCAAAACCCCCAGCCAGATAGAACTCAGGAGCAGACGCATGGAGCGGAAAGACGAGGATTCCGTTCCCTTCCTTTCTAGTCCGAACACACCATCAGAATTTATGAATTTAACCCCCAGAGGTCAATTAGTGTCACGACCCCACACGCCAGTGGGCCGGGTTGACATTCGACCCCAGGATGATCCAGGCATTATACCTCAGTGTTACGCCTCTGGGTCCCCCAAGCTGGAGTTTAAGTCCGCCCCCCACACTCCAGGATCTGAGAGATGGCAAACTGTCAACAGGGTAAAGAGGACAACATTGACTTTGTAGAGTTATTGTATTGCAATACTTGTATTATAATAAATATGAAGATGTTAAGTAGAGATGCATGATGGAAGGATAATGAGTGTGTGTCATTGTTTAAAGGTAAAACAAAAACGAGCACGTCAAATTAGAGAGGAAGTTAATTAAGGAAGGGATTAAAGTTGGGTTTTTATATTCTTCAATTAGTTCAACATTCACATTGTGTTTCCCCTAGCCTACACCTGTATATTCCTCCCTCCACCATATCCCAAGTGGACGAAGAGCTTTAGGAAAGGTACAGTGGTGTGAATATACACAAAATTGAAACTGAGCATAATCTCCTTATGTAATAATAATAATAATAATAATATTATACTGGTATGTACATGGAAAGCGATTATACAAAGTGTGTTTACACATGAAAATATATGACATCATGACCTGGTGGAGTTTATACAATATTCCAAGTTTTTTACTGTACTAATCATTTATATTTCATACATATTTGTATCCTGTTTCTCCAGAGCAATTCTACAGAGGGACAAACAGACTTACTGCCCCCTTTGCCCACAACATCGAGAGTTCCACATGCTCTCCCCCCACCACACCCCCACCACCACCATCGCAGTCACTTGTCTGTCTGTCTGCTGCCGCCTCCTGTGGTACATCCTGTCTGTCTGTCTATTTATCTGCTACTGCCACCTGTGGTACAACCTCTCTGTCTGTCTGCCTGTCTGTCTGCTACAGCCCCCTGTGGTACAACCTTTCTGTCTGTCTGTCTCTCTGTTTGTCTGTCTGTCTACTACCACCACCTGTGCTACAATCACTCTGTCTGTCTGTCCGTCTATCTGTCTGCTTCTACCACCTGTGGTACAACCTGTCTGTGTGTTCCCTGACCTTTTGTACAATCTCCCTGCTACCGCCACTTATGGTACAACAATGGCTGTCTGTCTGCCAGCCAATCTGCAACTGTCAACAATGGGACAATCATGTCTGTCTGTCTGCGTCAGCCTCCTATGATACAACCTCTCTGTCTGTCTGTCTGCTTCATTCACCTCTGGTGCATCCTATCTGTCCGTTTGTCTATCAATTAATTTAATCCAAAAACCTGTAAATTGCATTTTCTAATGACAGGCTTTTGTATATTTGTTCAAACTTAAGCTAAATATATTGTTTGACATGCGTTTGCTGTTGTTTATGTTTATGTTGCTACTGTAATAATGTAGTGTCTGTATGTTCAAATACCAGCTATTTGGAGGATTACGAAAGTGATTGCCTTAAACTCTTTTGAGGTCAAATGTTTTAACACATTTCCACTATGTAGAATAATGGCAGTTCTTTCACAACATCATTGTTTATATACACTGTAGAGTGTTTATCAATGACTAATGAGTTTATGGGTGAAACAGCTTTCATAATCATCAAATGTAGAGGCTTATATAAACAGATGAATCTGTTTGTATCAATTCTCTACAAAATAGTGTGATGTTTTGTGTAGTATTACAAGACGATGGCACTACAAAACACTTAAATAAAATACTCACTCGGAATCCCAACACAAACGTTTCATTCACAAGGAGCTCATACGCCACGCGCAGTTTGGGATGTATGAGTTATAGGAAGACGTTTAGAAAATCTCTATGAAAAACTGTGATAATATCTTGACCTGTCATGAACTCTCTGCTTACAGCCTGCCAAGTCCGAGCTGAAAGACAGCGAGACTCCATTACCCATCCGATTTCTCGAGAGTGAAGCAGATGTGAGACATTGTACTTGTTATCTTTTCATGAAACACCGTCCTTATATCCTTGCTATCATTTTCCTGTTTTCATTTCATCTGTTTGTTTCCACCATTCAGTCTTTGTCATTGTTTACTTTGGTGTTTGTGTTAGGCTGTGCTGACTAGACTGTGTGGGTGTGACAAACTTCTCCAGTCTCTCTCTCTGGAACTGGCCCAGCTACAACTGGATAAGGTCAGTACCTTCAGCTTTCAGTTTCCTGTTTTTCACTTTGCCTGAACACAAACATGACTTAACTGTATTACACAGTCAATGGCTTTCCAGTACAGCACAAGTTGTCATAACAAACTTCTAAAGTTGGATTAAAGACAGTATAGTAGCAATGGCTTAGAATCAATCAAGCTCTACATGGTGCGCAGCCTTTTTCAATCCCCCCCGGCGTTCCCTTTCTCATAGGACCACGTTCAGTACGCCTTAGAGATGACCAGGATGCAACTGGACGAGTGGAGGAGCCAAGGACTCAGAGGTCAGGAAGGAGCACTCAACCAGAAGGCTTTGCTCCAGGAAGAACTGGTCACCATCCGAGCAAGGATGTGTGACGTCTCACTGGTGCGTAACATACAGTCCTTTACCCCAGCTGGTTCTGTCAAAAATACATTCTGAACTGTAACAGCGCATACGGTATTGTTGTCTTAAGATAATGTTAACAATAAAAAGAAGACTGGAGGAAGATTGCATTTCTGCCATTATCGGAAAGGCCATTCATGTGGACCTTCACTGGATAGTTTTGAACACCTAATTTAAACACTTAATTTAATTTTGTTTCTTTGGTACAGGAAATGGAGAGAGTCTGGAGCCAATATGAGAGGATGGAGAGTGAGCTGTCTGTGTTCCGCTCACACCTCCAGCACGTCTGTAATTTTGGAATGCCACAGGTAAAGACTCCTCATGACATCACCCTCCATGGAGACTTGCACGTTTGCAGTATTTATTTGACTACATCATGTATATTCCGGAAATGGATAACACTGTAAACCAGGAGTATTTAACTCTTACCCTATGTGGTCTGGAGCCTGCTGCTTTTCTTTTCATAAATTGCACCCACCTAGTGCCCCAAGTCTAAATAAGTTACTGATTAGGGGGTTGCAGTGAAAAAACTGAGTGGAACTGGCTTCAAAGGTCCCCTTTTGTATATTCATAATATCTTTCCCAAATGCATTATGGTTTTAACCACATAAGATCTTTTCCTGGACTAAAATGAAATCTCCAATTGGAAGTGCTTTTTTATTATAGGATTATATATATTCTGGGGTCTGGGAAACGGTATTCTTTATCCAACTCCCACTTGCCCTTTCCCAGGAGCAGTCCCAGGCCCAGAGGGAACTGTGGATGATGGAGGATATCCTCTCTGGACTCAGGGTAAACCGGGATCACTTCCGGGTCCTGCTGGGCTTGCAGAGGCACCCAGGTAACTGTTATGTAGATACTTCATCTAGTATTTCTATGGTATGACAGAATCAGATCCAATTTGTTTGGAGGACCGAAACATTATAATTTTTGTGGCAAATTGAACACAAGCCTAAAAATAGATAAAAGTTGCAAAAATAAGAATCCATAGATGGCGAGACAATAAAATGCTTGGCTTAATCCAGGCTCAAAAACAATGAAAAAGGCGAAAGTGCTGACAGAAACGCTTAAACCATGGGTGTCCAAACCATTCCACGGAGGGCCGTGTGTCTGCAGGTTTTTGTTTTTTCTTATGAATTGGTTCCCAGTTCACACCTAAACAATCAGGTGAATGTAGAAACTAACCAATTAGTAAACTAATTAGTCAATCAAGTATAAGGAGAGAGCGAAAACCCTAGCGACTCACGGCCCTCCGTGGAATAGTTTGGACACCCCTGGCTTAAACTAAAGAAAAGCAAATGTTACTGACTTCATCTTTGCTGTTCAAACTCTTCTATTATATTCCAGGTAATTTGTATTTCCTGCTACATTTTCTGCCATAGAAAACATCTCAAATTCCTCAAAATCTGTAGCAATGAATTCCCTTCACTCTTTGTGTGTACAAAAGGAATATTCCAGAAGTCTTCCTCCCACCCGGGTACACCTGGATCTCCAACGGAGAGGTTGCAATGCGGTTTGCCAATGGTACAACTACCACACTAAAACACCAGGGATATAGTACTGAAGGTGACATGCTGTGGAATGTTACCCCAGGAGACAGCTCATAATGCTAGCAGTAATGTTGTCAACTGAGTGGAATCAAACCGTGCCTATCCTCCCCATTTAAAACGCCACCAGCCTCCTGTGAATCACAATCATTTTGAGTGGAGTACGAGATATATTTGTGAATATATCAAATAAACAAATACATTCACCAGGGATATTGTATGGCTGGTACTGAAAAATCAGCTCTCAATTGTGTTTCTGGTTTTGTCAGGGGATGGAAACAGAGCCTCCAGCCCGCCCACCTTTACCTCAGGAGCTCCAAGACACCAATCCGGGTAGAGACCAGGGGCCTGAGAGGATGGATCCAAACTACGAGGTGAGTTATGAGGATGTCCATCCAGATTCTTTACCTTTCACCTGATCGCCATTGTAGGAATTTACAAACCCCTACAGCCAATGCTTTATCCAATGCAATGTTTATCAATCACTGCCTGTAATAGTGCAAGCACACTAAAAGGGCACGGAATCAAGAAACAACCGTACAGATAATTCCACTCTAATTCCTCATCTCCCTGTTTCATCCATGCATATATCTCTGTGCGTGTGTGTTGTTCAGGTCATCTACACTGGTCCTGTAGATCCATTAGAAAGAAGAGGAAACAACCAATCCGATCCCCATGGTGACAGGACTCAGAGAGAATCATCGGGTAGCTAGTATGATAGGGAGTTTATGATGACGTCCATGACGACCAAGTGCTTTAACCACCTATGTATCATCAATTTCCAGAGGGGCGGTGATACCACTATGGTCTAACGTTGACAAAAACCGAATCCCATCAAGATTGGTTGGCTAGACTGTTTTGAGGACATTCATTCCTTCTCATAGTGGTACATTGTACTTCATTGTCCCTGGCAGGTCTTCTTGGTGTTATTAAATGGTGTTTCCTTCTCTCCATTTATCTCTGTCAACCACAGAATCTCAGTTTAGCTCAAGATGGTCCACACCAGATGCAAAAAATAAGGTAAGATTGTCTAGGGAATCTCCTTATATTCTATATGAACTTTTTTAGAAATGTCATTCACTTGATGGAATCCAAATATGGTAAGTGACAACATTTCAAAGTAGATATTTCCTTTCAGTCGAAGTCGAACACGTCATTACCTTCACAATTAGGGCACATTGCAATATACCTGACCGTCAACAGAGGGAAGCAGAGATACACGGCACTAGGGTTTTGGCTGTAGTTACACCCAACCCCCTTCTCCCTCCCCCTCTCTCTCACGCTCGTGAACACGCACACAATATCACAGATTTTTCAATTGGCACTGATGCATGCTCTGGCATTTTGAGTCATGCCTGTTACCAGTCATTTCTTTTCACACACGATCTCTGACTTCCAGTAATTCTGTGGATGGGAGTCGTACGTGTCCTAACGCATTAACTCTTCCTCAGAAGGGAAGGATGAGTGAAGAGGAGCAGATGGAGAGGATGAGGAGACATCAGGAGAGACTAACCAGTCGGAGGAACCCACCCGGGGCCGGCCCTATACGAACGCAGGGTCAAAGTTCACAACCGATAGACGAGGTTGGGTTCCATGAGGATAAGTGTTATGGATTTACATATGATTTGACATGCATATATATTAATATGTGCTGAAAGGCCATATCAATATATGCATACCTGTAGGTGAAAATCAGTCATTAAGAACAATGTATATATTTTTTTTCTTCAGGAGCCCTTCCCACTGAGGGTTACGAGAATCGTCACAGCCATCTTGCCGTCCCCTCTGATTGCCCGACACGTTTCTGTCGAGGACCCCCCTCCCGAGCTGGCAACACCACTGCCTGAGCAGATTCCTCCGGGGGCGCAACACAGACTGACAGAACCAAGCAAGAAAATATTCCAGAAACCGCCTAGAAGGCAGTTATTCGACATGTCTGATCAAAATTCCAACTGGTCCCAGGCGGAGGTGTCAGAGATGAGCCTGGTGGAGCAGCATCCGGCCAAAGAGTTAGCTAAACCTCTACAGCGTGTAGCTTCAGAGAGGGAGGAGCAAAACGCCCATGGCCTCAATGCAACTAGGGCCAAAGGGAGCCACAATGTCACTACCAGGGCCTCTAGAGAAGACACCCGGAACAAGGAGCCCAACGCAGAGCCTTCTGCGGATGTTATGTTGCTTCAGCCGAGTTGTGACCGGGCGGTTGTGGGAAACGAAGATGTGGCCGATAACAGAGTTGTGGCCCGCGATTCCAGTGTAAGAGAGGATGTTGAGGGTCTTGACTGTGGAAGAAAAGTATTGAGAGAAGGTCAAAGGGAGGAAGAGAAGGTGAGAAGATTAATGTGGACTTGTTGTTCAGAACAGTTAATTTAATCTCAACCCCTAATCCAGTTATAAACCATGAGAGTAATTAACTTTTTTTTACAAGAAAATTTGCCACTAACAGCCCAATTAGCTGTTATATGTTTGGTCATCACTAATGACAAATGGGCCAGTTTTAAATATCCCGTATACATTACATACACTATATGGCCGAAAGAATGTGGAGACATCTACTAAAGATGGAGTTCTCAAGCAGGTGTTTCAGCCACACCCATTGCACACAGGTGCATAAAAGCAGCCTATATCCAAGAAATTTCCATATACAAATATTAGCAGTACAATGGGTCGTACTGAAGAGCTCAGTGACTTTCAGTGTGGGAATGTCATAGGATGCCACCTTTGCCACAAGTCGGTTCATGAAATTTCGGCCCTACTTAATCTGCCCCGGTCAACTGTAAGTGTTATAACTGGGAAGTGGATGTGTCTGGGATCAACAACAGCCTAGCCACGAAGTGGTGCATCATACAAAGTCAGAGACTGGGGCCATCAAGTGCTGAATCATGTAGCATGTAAAAATCACATTTCATCTGTTGCGTCACTCACCACAGAGTTCTTAACTGCCTTTGGAAGCAACTTCAGCACAATAACTGTACATCAGGATCTTCTCAAAACGGTTTTGCATGGCCTAGCAGCTGTGTGCAAGCCTTACATCGACATGCACAATGCCAAGCGCCAGCTGGAGTGGTGTAAAGCATGTAGCCACTGGACTCGGGTGCCGTGGAAACGTTCTCCAGAGTGATGAATCACACATCACAATCAGGCAGTCTGATCGATGAATCTGGGTGGCCAATGCCAGGAGAGTGTTATCTAACGGAATGAATAGTGCCTACTCTAATGTTTACAGGAGAAGGGATAGTGGTCTGGGGCTGTGTTTCATGGTTTGGGCTAGGCCCCTGAGTAGCAGTGAAGTGTCTTCTTAATGCTACAGGATACAAAGACATTTTAGACATTTTCAACTACTGAACACCTTTGGGATGAATTGGAACGGCGAATGGAAGCTTGGCCTTCTCATCCAACATCAGTGCTTGACTTCACAAATGCTGTTTTGGCTGAAGGGCACATATTCCCACAGAGACACTCTTTCCACAAAACATGTGGAAAGTCTTCCCAGAAAAGTGGCAGCTAAAACTCCATATTAATGCCCAGTGTTTGAAATGGGAGGTCCAACCAGCTAATATACATAGGTGTGATGGTAGGGTGTCCAGATACTTCTGGCCATATAGTGTGTATATATGTATGTATGTATGTATGTAGAGTTGTGCTCATAGGTTTGCATACCCTGGTAAAAATTTTGATTTTGGCTTTGATTTAGAAAACATAACTGATCATGCAAAAAAATCATTTTATTTAAGGACAGTGATCATATGAAGCCATTTATTATTGCATTGCATAGTTGTTTGGTTACTTTTTAAATCATAATTATTACAGGAATCACCCAAGTGGTCCTGATCAAAAGTTTACATACCCTTGAATGTTTGGCCTTCTTACAGACATGCAAAGTGACAGGTTAAAATGGCTCACCTGTGGCTTTTTAAATTGCAATAATGGTCCGTGTATAAATAGTCAATGGGTTTGTTAGCGTTCACATGGATGGACTGAGCAGGCTAGATATTGAGCCATGGGAAGCAGAAAAGAACTATCAAAAGACCTGCGTAACAATGTAAAGAACTTTAAAAGGATGGAAAAGGATATAAAAAGATATCCAAATCCATGCAAATGCCAGTCAGTACTGGTCAATCACTTATTTAGAAGTGGAAAATACCGGGATCTATTGATACCAAGCAAGGGGTGGTATAACAAGAAAGATTTCAGCCAAATCTGCCAGAAGAATTGTTTGGGATACAAAGAAAACCCCACAGGTAACCTCTGGCTGCTCTGGAAAAAGACTGTGTGTTTGTTTTAAGGAGCACAATATGACGATACTTGAACAAAACTTATCTGCATGGTCGAGTTGCCAGAAAGAAGCCTTTACTGCACCAATGCCACAAAAAATCCCAGTTGCAATATGCCCGACAACACCTTGGCAAACCTCACAGCTTCTGGCACTGTAATTTGAAATGGCAAGACCAAAATAGATGACGACCATAAGCGCTATGTTTGGAGAGGGGTCAACAAGCCCTATAGTGAACAGAATACCATCCCCATTGTGAAGCACTGTTGTGGCTCACTGATGGTGTATGACCTCTAAAGGCACGGGAATCTAGTGAAAATTGATGCCAAGATTAATGCAGCATGTTATCAGAAAATACTGGCAGACAATTTGCATTCTTCTACACGAAAGTTGCGCAAGGGACGCTCTTGGACTTTCCAGCACGACAATGACCCTAAGCACAAGGCCAAGTTGACCCCGTGGTTACAGCAGCCATGTTTTGTTTTATGATTGTGCCATTCTGTCATGACCTACAGCTGAATGTGAATCCCATAAGAAATAATGGACATGTGTTTTGCCTGCTCGCTCAGGTTTTCTTTACACATGGCACATATATTACCAATTCTCCAAAGGTATGCAAACTTTTCAGCACAACTGTATATACTTTATGTACTGTATATACATACACCGATTAGCCATCACATTATTACCACTGACAGGCGAATTGAATAACATTGATAATCTTGTTATCATGGCTCGTGTCAGTGGGTGGGATATATTAGCCATCACATTATTACCACTGACAGGCGAATTGAATAACATTGATAATCTTGTTATCATGGCTCGTGTCAGTGGGTGGGATATATTAGGCAGCAAGTGAACATTCTGTCCTCAATGTTGATTTGTTAGAAGTTGGAAAAATGGGCAAGCGTAAGGATCTGAGCGACCTTGACAAGGGCCAAATTGTGATGGCTAGACGACTTGGGTCAGAGCATCTTTAAAACTGTTGAGTGTTCCTGGTCTGCATTGGTCAGTACTTATTAAAAGTTTTCAGAGGAAGTAAAAGCGGTGAACCAGGGACAGGGTCATGAATCGGCCAATGCTCATTGATACACGTCGGGAGCGAAGGCAGGTCTGTGTGGTCCGATCCAACAGATGAGCTGCTGTTGCTCAAATTGCTGAAAATAATAATGCTGGTACTGATAGACAGGTGTCAGAAACCACAGTGCATTTCAGTTTGTTGTGTATGGGGCTGCGTAGCCGCAGACCAGTCAGGGTTCCCATGCTGACCCATGTCCACTGCCGAAAGCTCCTATAATGGGCATGTGAGCATCCGAACTGGACCATGGACCATGGGAAGAAGGTGGCTTGGTCTGATGAATTACGGTTTCCTTTACATCACGTGGATGGCCGGGTGCGTGTGCACTGCTTACCTGGAGAACACATGGCACCAGGATGCACTATGGCAGGGGTGTCAAACCGGTTCCATGGAAGGCCGAGTGTCTGCGGGTTTTTGCTCTCACCTTGTACTTGATTGATTAATTAGGTCATTCATTGGTTAGTTTCTACCCTCACCTGGTTGTTTAAGTCTGAACTGGGAACCAATTTATAGGAAAAACCAAAAACCTGCAGACACTCGGCCCTCCATGGAACCGGTTTGACACCCCTGCACTATGGGAAGAAAGCAAACCAGCGGGGGCAGTGTGATGCTTTGGGCAATGTTCTGCTGCGAAACCTTGGGTCCTGTCATTCATTTGGATGTTACTTTGACACGTATCACCAACCTGAGCATATTGTTGCAGACCATGTACACCTTTTCTTGGCAACAATATTCCCTGATGGCATTGGCCTCTTTCAGCAGGATAATTCACCCTGCCACGAAGCAAAAGTGGTTCAAGAATGGTTTCAGGAACACAACAAGGTGTTCAAGGTGTTGACTCCAAATTCCCCAGATCTCAATCCAATCGAGCATCTGTGGGATGTGATAGACAAACAGGTCCAATCCATGGAGGCCCGACCTTGCTACTTACATGACATAAAGGATCTGCTGCTAACATCTTGACGCCAGATACCACAATACACCTTTAGGGGTCTAGTGGAGTCCATGCCTCAACAAATCAGGGCTCTTTTGGCAGCCAAAGGGGGACCTACACAATATTAGGCAGGTGCTCATTATGTTATGGCTGATTTGTGCATATCCTGTGTCTTTTGATCATCCTTGAGATGTCTCTAGAACTTGATAGACTATCTGGGGCAAATTCAATTGATTAGACATGATTTATAAAAGCACAGACATGACTTATAAAAGTCTGTAAGTGTCCAACATTTTACTAGTGTATGCAAGTGAGAGCAAAAACCAAGCCAAGTCTTTAGACTTCATGTCATGGAACGCAACGTAAACCTCCATAGAGACACATCTGGAGCAAGTTTAAATATGTTTGCTAAAGCATTGAAATTTCCCAGGACTACAGTAAGCTTCATAATTGTGAAATGAGAGATATTGCTGGCACTGGCTGTCCAACCAAATGCAGAAACTGACCTTGTCAGGGAGGTGACCAAGAACCAAAATTGGCCATTCTAACTGAACACCCAAGTTTCTCTGCTTTGATGGGAGACCTTCCAGATAGACTTAGGAGAACAACATGTAATTATGAGGCCTCACTGCCAAGCACTTTGTCTGATGAAAACATGGTAGCGCTCATAACCATGGTAGCTCTCATAACCGTCACTATGTTGAAGCATGTTGGTGGCGGCATCATGCTAGGGGGATGCTTCTCTATCGCACAGACTACGAGACTGGTCAGGACTAAGGGAAGGATGAATTCAGCAAAATACAAAGAGGTCCTTGAAGAAAACATGATCCAGAATGCATAGGACCTCTATGGGCTATTGAGACTGTTTTGAAGAAAATGACCCGAAGCACACAGCCTCGATAATGCTGGAGTGGACTAAGCCTTATTTGGTCCCCATTGAACATCTGAGACCTGAAAATAACAGTTTACCAACATTCACCATCCAATCTGACTGCAATTGAGAGGATCTACAAGGAAGAATGGTATAAACTTCCCAAATCCAACTGTGCAAAGTTGGAGACATACATAAGACTTGACTTATGTGCCAACTGTGTCTCTACAAAGTATCGAACAAAGGGTATTCATACTAAAATAATTCCCTTTTTATTAAAAAAGAATTGGCACAGATAAAAATTTATTTTCGCTTTTCATTATGGGGTATTGTGGGTAGATTGATTGCAAAAAATTATGGAATCTATTTTTGATTCAGTCTGTAACACATGAAAATGTGGAGGGTCTGAAAACTTTCTAATGCCGCTTTACACACCCATAAATAACACTCAATGTTTCAGAAATGTTTCATGGAACATAATAACCAAGGATTGTTGCTTTTCTGTTACAGGTTGAGGGATGCGTTTTCCCCCCAACATCTGGCTCAGACCCTGACCTCTTTCTCACCCCTGACCAGAGAGAGGCCAAACTGAGACGTGTCGAGAGGATCAGAGAGAGAGTCATTCGGAGGTGGGATTCACTGTGTGTCTGTTTAATGTATTGTACTCTATGTTTTCTAATCAGTCATTCTGACTTAGAACGCTGGGCTCTCATGATTGCCTTGTGTGTCACCATTAAATATCCAATACCCTAACATGCTGGATGCACTGTAGATTGTGTTTACCTGTTTCAGTGTTGCTGCATTAGTGCATGGATGTTTGTTTTATGTGTTTGCATGCATCAACAAATGTAGCTTTAATCTCAGGGCCTTCTTTCCACCACCTTTCTCTGTCCACCAACCCCCCCCCTCCCTTGCTCTTCTTCTCCCTCTCTCTCTGCATCCCTCCCCTCTGTCACTTAGTGCAGTCAGAGAGAGTGCTGTGGCATCCGGCCGTCCGCCTTCGAGAGGGGAGAGAGAGGAGTCCCGCAACACCCCTTCTACAAGGACCTATGAGAGCACTACAAAGGGCAGGGAAATATCAGGTACTCATTTGAGAATAATGATTTGGTGTAAACATTCATGTTGGGCTGATGTGAGGAAATATTTTGAGCACAAACGTTCTTACTTTTTACTATAGTGCTCTCTGTAGCTGTATAGCAGGTAGCGGTAGGCACATATTTGGGAAACTGTATTTGAAAATGATTATAAGTTATAAATGCATTACATTGATAATGAATGAAATAATGGCTTGTGGGCCATAATTCCGTCTGTGTAGGATTTGGGCATAGTCAACCTGTTGTTGTCCCCTGCTATACAGTCTTTGCTATATGAAATTTAGAGAATCACACCAATGGCAGAATTTTGTGTACGTTTCAGTTTCCAGGCGTAATGAGGATGTTTGTGGAGGCTGGTGTCATAGTGACGGAGCTGTTCTACGTCGTTACGGGACAATTGAACCTCCGACCCCTGGACAGAAACCACCTAATGGAGATGAGGAAAAGGGACATATGAAAGGCCATGAGGGTCATATTGAGGACAAAATACAGCAGGAAGGTCACAGAGACAGAAAGGGTATCATGAAATTTAATAAAGAAAATAAACCACCTATTTCCCCCAATCACATCTCCTCGATGGCTGTATACCAGAACAATGAAGGCCAGATAATTAAGAAGAGGTGTGAGGAGGAGGAACAGGAGAAAAACCAAGAGGAACTCTCAACCAGTCATAGTGAACGCATTTTTCTGTCCACCAATCAAAGAGCAGAATGGTTTCTCTCAACCAATCAGGGGCGTGAGTTCATACCTTCATGTCATCAAGGACCAGAGTCAACAAGTCATGAGGAAACCTTGAACATGATCAATGATCAATCTGAACATTCAGGAACTGCTTCAAATGGTGCCTCATTCACTGTAAGTGAAAGTTTAGAGAAAATGTTGGAGAACCATTCCTTTTTCTATAAAATCACAAGTGACATCAATCTGTCAGACACAGATATTACAATGATTGATGGACAATCCATATCCAGTCACGTAGAGGAGATTGAGGGGGCAACCAATAATATTTCAACAGCAGATGGAGTTACCTATGGTGTGGAAAGACCAAGAGACCAAGAAATGAAAGGTGGCCACCTTTCAGAATCCTCAATAAGTCATATTAGTGGAGACACTGTAACCAACAAGCTTCAAGACATAACGCACATGAACCCACAACTACCTGGTAATCTAACATCACATGCCTCAACCAGACCAGAACATGACCTATGTATCTATGAAGAGATACCAGACAATGACACTTTGACCAAAGCAACAGAGGTGCAGTGTCACGAAAGTCACAAAAATGTCAGGGAGGGTCAGGCATCGACTTACCCCGAAATGTTGGATTACTCAGAATCAGAGCAGACCATAGATACATGTGAAATGTCAAAAACGGTAAAAAGGAAATGTGGAACATTTGAGATGTTAGATGGGAATATCGAACATGCAAGACCTGTAGAGTCAAAGTCGGCAGAGAGCAGTTTAGCTGGAGGAAGCAAAGAAACTGTTCAAAAGAGAGCTAGCCTATCCAAAACCAATTCTTTAGGCCTCCATGAAGGTGGAAAGGAGAATCAATGCGCCTCATTTGGAAAGGGGAGAGTTACAGTACTCCGAACAAGTTTGTAGAGTAACTACAAAAATGGAGGATGATAAGGAAGATGTAAAAGCAACAATAAATGGAGGAGTGCGGAAGATTGGGGTGCAAGTACAAACATGATACAGAGAAAGTGGCATATTGATGAGAAATGAACAATGAATTTCCGGGAACAGAACCCTTCTCACAATATGAAAATTGGATCACATGATTTAGAGAGCAAATCAAATGATTACCTATGAAAATATCTTACAGTATAATTCAGCAATTAAAATGATAACAAAATGTTTTCCCTGTTTCCATAAAAACAAAATGACGGGGCTGGAGAAACAACTTTAATTCATAGAGCTATGGATGTTAAATGATAACATTAGCCACATTTTGAAGCTATAAAATGTTTGTTTTCAGTTTCTTTGTTTTCGAAACATTTGGATAAAACAAGCATATGGGTCTCATGAAGCATTTCTCCAAATAGCTAAACATCAATTTATGTAATATCTACAGATTGACCCAAAAATCGGAAAAGAACCTACACAATGTACACCACAGATTATGTATACACTGTTTGTATTCTGGTTCTGTGCAGTATGAATACAATGCAATCCACTGTAATAGCAACTAATATAACGTTTAAAGTGTGAGGTTACACAGTCATTCCAACCAGTTTACATGTCTTAACACTGAACCAATGTACACATATCACAGATGGATGGTTGTTCACTGTTCACCTATAACCCTTAAAATGATACTCACTGTATAACATGACACATGCTTGTGTTGTGTATCTCAAATGTCCTAATTAATAAACATGTGTCTGACATTACCATATGTTGCACTGAGACGTGTTATGTGTACACCATGAATAAATATGACAGATACTGTATGTGGGGTTTATGCATGCAGACTTGCACTCCTTTCATCAATAGTGCTTTCTCTCCCTCAACATTGGTCCTCTAGACTGCTTCTCCCTCTGCTTAACTCTTCTCTCACCAGGCCTAACACAGAATTGCACTGGGTTTTTAAAAATGCCTTTGTCACTTTAAATCCTTGCTGTGTCTCAGTCGATGACATCATTGTCTGAGAACACATTACATCACCTCTTGCTGTGCTCTCCCGCTCTTAAAGACAGCCCCACTACCTTTGGTTTAAAGTGTACCAAATTCAGCTTAGCTTATCTGTTTACCTGATATGCTGAGATGTCTCATATAATATATATACATATCTATATATCTATCTATATATATATATATATATATATATATATATATATATATATGTATTTATGTGTGTGTGTGTGTGCGCGTGTGTGTGTGTGTGTGTGTGTGTGTTTTGAAGAAATGTACATCAAACAATACCTTTTTGCTTAATAGCCTAATGCAATGCAGTGGAATTAAATATACAGACTGCTGTATGCAGATGGTAAGTAAATGGTCATCAATATTGATAACACAACATGACAACTAAACATATAAACAGCAAAATCATTAATGTCCAGTTGAATTCCCTTATATTGTTTTCTCACCATACTCAGCATGGAATTGATAGTTTTGCATACTTCTGTTTAATGTTCAATTTTTATTTTACTTTTAAGATGGACATAATCCTACATTAGAGTAGAGTTACATAGAGTTACATAAAATATGCTTAATTAACAATATTATGCAAAGACCATTTGAGCTAAGACACAGTCAACTATTTCAAAATGTTATATTCTGTCACACATTCAAGATGCAATGTGTAAAAATTCAAATTTTATAGCCCATTTTACAAACTTAAGAAGTTTTATATATTTGTGTATCTTCTAATGTTTGAACTGTACCTGCCTCCTCAGTCCTGTGGCCTAATTTCAGTACAACCATTACAAAATAGCTTATCTGGTGCAGCCTACGTGATATTAGTGTAGAGGCTAATCTTGCTTGTGCAACCAAATAAGAGATGCTCACATAGGTGATTCGTCAGCTGAGAAGGCTTGTCAGCTACAGTGCATGGATGCTTCAAATGCTAAACGTTATAAAGACTGACAGGCCTAATGCACACCATAATCACCTTGGTTTGTCAAGTTATCTCATGTTGATATCATACGACCTGTGTACACGGTGCGATACTTTTGATGGTACAAAAATAATCTCTGTTAACGTCGCCATCTCATAAGCATTTACTGATGCTCATAATTAATCAAGTGTTTGTTTGGCTTCTTGTTTGCGTGTGCGTGTGTGTGTGTTTGTGTGCGTGTGTGTGTGTGGGTGTGTGTGTGTGTGTGTGTGTGTGTGTGTCTTTGGGCCGCGCGCCTCCGGTAGCGCGAGTGTGTGCTCGAGTGTGCACGCGTAAATCACAGAGAGATGCGGAGAATGCTGAGAGAATGTTTCTTTAAGACCCATTACCTTCCAATCCGACAGAGGGAGAGGCTATGGTAAGGTGGTGTGCCGTCGCTCCCGCGCTCCCTTATGCCATTTACATGTGGAAAGGAGCGAGTCGGGGGAAAACCATATATCCGGGGTTTTAAAAGGGGCACAGGCACAAAATCCGCTCAGATGGATCCGAGTAATATTTAACGTCAGATTGGGACAATATGGGAAACGCACGATGACTGTGGTAAGGATGAAACTTACACCTCCCCTTAGAAACCATTTTATGGCATGAAACGAGAAAACATGCACGTTAATGTAACAGTGCAAATGTGTGTGTGAATTTGTGTGTGTGTTTGTGTGTAACGGATAATGAGTAGCCTAACGTTTATTGTGTTGTCAGGAAGGGAGGGGGATACAGCGGTTTGGAGTGAGGGAAAGAAATAAAATAAACGATGCAATGCTCGGTATGTCAGGCATTGACAGGTGCGTTAGCAACATACACGATTTATTTAGGGCGCGCGCTCGCTCCCGTTTGCATACAGTTAGGTGAGGTGATACCTAGCGAGAAATGTAGCATAGCCTACATATAACGGTGTATGTAGCACCTGAACTGCATAGCTTATTATAAACCTTTATCCATTTATTACAAATATATATTAGTAATAACCGGTGCATAGACAATACAATATCTTTATTAACAAGCATTTTCAATATTACTCGGGCCACTCAAATTATTTAGTGGTTCTCTCTTTTGTTTTTTTTCTTAAATAAATTCTAGCCTAAATAAAATGTGTGGCATGCATTTTGGAACCGGTTTAATATATTTCTAACGTGCATTCTCAACAAACCAAGAAGCTTTAATAGCCTGTGATGCCATGAGTTGCCATCGAGTTATCTTCCTGCAAACTGCGGGTGTTTTTATGTACAGACATGCCTCAAATGCATAGACAAATACAAGTATTCTGCGTCGAGGCTATTCATTTATACAAATGTATTTGTTGTCTGTGTGTATGTGTCTTAGCATTTTTTTATTTCAATACATTTAGAAATGGAGGTAGCCTATCGCTGTCATCTCAAATCGCATCATTACAGCTTTTAAACACCGTCGGGGATGCAATTAAATGCATGTTTGATTAGTTTTCGTTCCTTTCATTCTGTCAGCCGAGCTGCCGACAATCAGTTATTGATTTCAACGATGCGTTTGGTGCTATGACATGGATGGAAATAGGCTTTCTTTCTGTTTGCTATGGTAGATCATGTGGCACAGTTTAAACCGCCGCCTCAGATATCTTTAATGCGTAAAAAGCTGTACATTATTGTGTGTGTGTGTGTGTGTGTGTGTGTAAATTCTGAGTTTATATGATTGACGATGAACAGATCATCCCCCTCTTTCCTCCATTGTCGGCAATAGTGAGAGCCCGCAGCCACACTCCCCTCCCCGCCCCAATGATTGCTCCTTCCTTCGTCTCGGTCGACCGTTTTATATTTGCGTTAACCCCCGATTCGTAGACAGCTGCTATTTTAGTAACCTAATACTGTACAAGATTGGGGCATGTTCCTAATTGGCCGTATAGAACAACCATGGGAAAACCTACTGTTGGCTGCCAACAACAACCATGATGGCAATGTGAAAGATGTGGTGTTGTCGGAGATGATAAGGATGATGACAATTATGGTGATGAACAGCATACAGAGATCCTTTGGTAACTGAATAATTACATTAATTCACATTTCAAGTAAGAGTGCGAGGTAGGGACATGTTTCCCAGTGGTTTCAATAACCTAGTAGACAATGCTTAACAGCTGCTGGTTTATTAAATCTAGTCTACCCATCGAAAATGACGGAAATTGCATAGCTAACATAACCGCATTCAGTGGTGTTTGTCATGTACATACTTTAGATAATGAAAATACTTCATTATTACCGTTGAGATTGGACGGGCCTAGCCTGGGCCGCATCTAGTCCTGAAGTCTGTTTGTGCTTTTGAGCTCATGGCAGTGTTCTACATTACAGATGAATGTGTTACTGTATATATCCACATCTCCAGTGCATTCTCCCTCGCTGGTCCCATGTGCAATCGGTGCACTGGGCATAACTAAGTTCCCGTTCCTCAGGTGATTCAGGTGTGTCGGCGCTGGGCTGAAACAAGAACTCTACCCTCTAGCGCCTCTCCAGACCGTGGGCTGGAGACATGTGGACGCATGGGTGAAAGGTTAGCAGGGGAGAGGTCCTCCTTAGCACTCCTGGATGAGATGGAAAAGGCTGATTTAAGGGCAGTAGTAACCCAGGCAGGTGCAGTAGGTTAGAGCTGGCCAGGAGTCCTGGCAGGCCATGTGTGTGCTGGTTAGTGGCTACTCAGACTACTTCTTGGTTCAGGTATAGCCTGAAATCATTGGGGGGATCTAGCCCAATGCCAGGACGCACTTTCCCAGCCCTTGATTTAGTAATTGATACCTTTTTGTCAGAGTATGGAAATGTATGGTGAACGTTTAGGCTGAAAGAGGTCTGGATTTGAACACATGCTTTAGTAGTATATTTGCACCAGAGGTAGTGGCTTAGGCCACTGCACCAGACTAGTTAATAAGGTATTTGCATTTTTTAGCACAGTACAGGAAACAAAGCACATACAGCATATCTATGCCCAGGACAAAGCTTGAAGAACAACTCTGATCCCTATTACAATGACGGGACAGGTAAGCGAAAAGCTTGTTCCTTATCCTGTCACATTATTGATCAGTGATTAAAAAATACAAGGAAAGGCTTGAACACAGTATTTGGGGTACAGGCTGGGAGTTGTAGTCTGTCCCTACAGCCAATTGGTGTTGCAGTGCTGAAAATTCAAGACAAATATACAAAATCACTGTGGGCCTGGCTGGAGAGGTGAGGTACTGAAACTGAGTATGTCTTCCTGACTTTAGACTGTGTTATGCAGGTCAGTCTGGTCACAAAAACCTTGACCAGCTAGAAACACTGTTGAGTTACAGGGTTTGAACGCTTTTGGACAGTTGAATTAAATAATCAGCAAATGTTCAAAACCTGATTAGCTGAATCAGGTGTATTAGTGCTGGGACTGGAATTAAAAAAGCTTGCTGTTGCCTTGCAGGACCCAGCTTGGTGACCACAATTCTTGTTTTTTAAGGTTTAGGTTCATCACTAGGAAACACATTAACACATTGCTTCTCATCTGGTCTTGTCCTTGGACCCGAATTGAACCAGGCTATCTCAGCTGCGACCAGATAATGTTTTGTATTTTTCTATGTTGGTGAAATGCAATCTTGAAGAAAAACCTAATGTTATATTAACAGTGAATGGGCAATTTATATTTGACAACATTCCTACATTTTTCATTGTCAAAAATTCCAATTTGCTCACATTTTTGATAAAGAATGTTGGGAAGCTAACTTGTCTAAAATGCGCTGCTAATAGATATAGCAGCATATTGAAAATGCTGAATGTAAATTAAATATGAATGCCCATGATCATTTTTACATTTCTACCAGACTAGGTTAAAATTCAACTTGGAGTACTTGAAAATGAATGACTAGGCAACCGTTCAAAATGTCTCAAACCCAAATTGAGAACCACTTTATTAACGCACACTTTGATGATCGCTTAACTTAAAACAGTGCTTTAGACTGTTAGTTGTATAGCTGTATACTGTATATTGTAATATTATATATATATATATATATATATATATATATATATATATATAAATATACACACATATATACATATATGTGTGTGTGAATATATATATATGCTTTAGACTGTTAGTTGTATAGCTGTATACTGTATATTGTAATACTATATATATATATATACACACATATATACATATGTGTGTGTGTGTGTGTGTGTGTGTGTGTGTATATATATATATATATATATATATATATATATATATTCTGTGAAAAAAAACAATAATACATAGCCACCTTCATGTTAATTTACTTTATTAATAAAGTGGAAATAAATGTTTCAAAAGGAAGAACAAATTAAAGAAATCAGTTAGCTGTGCCATGATAGCGTGTAATGGATCCCACCAACGTCCCTCTTAAAGATACAGGGAAATGCACTATCCTGCAATGCTTGCAGATTAACTTCCAGTCACTGCTGGTGAATGGAGCACTGCGTTCAACAATTCCTGCCAAAGTGGGTTAAAATGGCACATTACCAAATACATTAAACAATATTAAACAATTAGACACAGCCACTGAAAGTACCTAATCAGAAAGATTTGATAAAGCCGTTGCGTAACAATAGTTTAGAAAGTGATCCAAATCAGTTATTCATATGTTATAACACACCTACACGATAGTATATTTGTTGTTTGTTTTAGGAGAACCCTACCCATTTGACAGTCCTTACGAATCATTGAGAATCCTTGGTGCCAATGGTTGTTGAGTTGTGCAGGTGCAACAGGACAGGCTACTGGAATTATATTCCATCCCTGCCTGCTCGACTTCGCCCCTGGGAACACCTCGCACCGCCCTTCATCTTCCTCCTCTCATCCATATGCCAGGTCTTCCCCCTTGGCTGGTCTAGGAGGAGAAACACATTGTGTGGGTTGACTGTCAATACGGGAAGCTACTTTAACTAATACTTGGGATATTTAGATAATGTGCGGATGGTTGGAAATTGCTGAGGTTATGAATGGGGGCGCAGTACTAAACTGTAGGCACTTACTACTGTAAGTCACTCTGGATGAAAGTGTCTGCCAAATGTCTTACTTGTAAATGTAAGTCGGCTGTAAGCCACTTTTTAGATGCATGACTTTAGGGATTGTGTAAATGGATTTACTGAATGTTTCTCTTACCTCAACTCAAACTTAGTTTAATCGTCTGTATTCACATTTTAACTCAAACATTACACAAATTACAACACATTTCAACACATTACAACACATGTGGTCTAGTGAGTAATGTTCTCTTGGGACAAAACATTCTGAATAACTTGAACCTGACCTATTTGCAAACATTCACCCTGCTATTGTCCTGCACCTTTTCATTGCATTTTTGTGCTTAGTAATTTTCTATATATTTCCCTTCATTATCTGTCCACACACAATGGTTTAACTACAGGTTTCTGTTCTGCCATTGTCTTAAATTAGCAGTAGTTAGAGCAGTGGCAGTAACAAGCAATTAGAGCAATAGCAGCAGTATAAGCAGAATTATCAGGAAAAGCAGTTGTAACAGTAGTAGTGGTAGATAGAATCAGCAGCATAACTAGTGTATATTTAACAGCATTTAATATTAATAATAGTAGTAGCAGTAGCAGTAGCAGTATTACTAACAGCAGTGACAGTAGTTGTAAATGCAGTTGTTGCAGTGGTAGTAGTAGTAGCAGCAGTAGTTGCAATAGTAGTAGTAGCATCAGTAGTTGCAGTGGTAGTAGTAGTAGCAGCAGTAGTTGCAGTGGTAGTAGTACTAGCAGCAGTAGTTGCAGTGGTAGTAGTACTAGCAGCAGTAGTTGCAGTGGTAGTAGTACTAGCAGCAGTAGTTGCAGTGGTAGTAGTACTAGCAGCAGTAGTTGCAGTGGTAGTAGTAGTAGCAGCAGTAGTTGCAGTGGTAGTAGTACTAGCAGCAGTAGTTGCAATGGTAGTAGTACTAGCAGCAGTAGTTGCAGTGGTAGTAGTAGTAGCAGCAGTAGTTGCAGTGGTAGTAGTACTAGCAGCAGTAGTTGCAGTGGTTGTAGTAGTAGCAGCAGTCACAGAGTAGTGCAGCTGCAGTTGTAGTGTCAGTAGAGGTAATAGTAGTGCTGGTAGTGGTAGCAGTAGGAGAGCAGTATTAAAGTAGCAGTAGCACTGTCCTAGCTTGTCTTTTTCTATCTTGCATGGGGTGTGTTAACTGAGGTGTGCCTAATGTGATGCTTCCACTCTCTGTATTTCTTTTAGCTGTCTCTTCTGGTGCTGTGAAGACCAAACCAGTCAGAGAACGGCCTTCCTCGATCCCTTCCTCGCTTCTGGCCCCTCCTTCTTCTCACCTTATGCCAATCATAGCCACCAACCACAGGCCCAGTTTTCCACAGACAGTTCCTGCTTTGGTGAATCAAGAGTACATTGATCCACCCTGGTAAACAAACCCCAGGTGTTTCACAGTAAAAAGGTTAGTTAGAGAGTAAAGTGCTCAGGCCCTTTTGTTAGTCTTGTTTTGAAGAGAGAAGTAAGATAGTGTTATCAGATGGAGTGAAAAATGTCATCAAACACGACCGATTTAAGTCATTTTCAAACAATGATTTACTAAGATACCAAACAACTGTTTCCAACTTTCTACACTGTCATTTCAGCCAGAGATGAACAGACTCAAGCAGAAAATCTTGTACAAGTGAGGGAGCAGATAGACGTACTGTCGACGGACCCCACAAACTCACACTTTGACCACACACGGGGCTTTCTGTTGCGCACGCAGAACCCAGACCTTCCTCTGCAGCCCACCACACACTCTCCTGTCCCATGATGATGTGCGAGGTGATGCCCACCATTTCAGAGGACGGGCGCGGCGGGGGGCCCTCCTCCCCAGGGGTCGGTGCCGGGGTTGGAGGCCCCGGCGGGGCCATGGGCGGAGGAAGCTACAGTGGCCGCGGCGAACCCAGGGGAGGGGGCGACGAGGGGGGCAGCACGGGGAACCTGGAGTCCCTTATGGTCAACATGCTGACGGAGCGCGAGAGGCTGCTGGAGAGCCTGAGGGAGACCCAGGAAAGCCTCGGAACGGCCCAGCTACGCCTCCGAGAACTGGGCCACGAGAAGGACTCCCTCTCCAGACAGCTGTCCATTGCCCTGCCACAGGTACAGTGCAGTGCATGAGTTTGTATATCTGCACGTGGTCTCATGTGTTGTCTTTTAATTGCAGAGCAAAGCTGGTTCACAGTACACCAAGGCAGTGACAGATCACTGTGTTCTACCATAGTCTGGAGAAGGATTTCAATGAATTCCACTCCTGCCTCTTTAGAATATCTGCACTGGTACTGCACTTCCACATGGAGATTGTTTGCACTTGTTTTCTCTTTTGTTTCCCTCACTTATGTCAGCATTTTCCTTTAGCAATTTTTTATCTCGGAGTGAGGTAAACGTGTTTGTTTTTAGTACTGTAATACACAGACAGTCTTTGGACCACCATTGAGTTGTTCGTCTGTAGAAGCTTGTTGATCGTTTGTCCACAGTACGACTGTCTGTTCATATGTTATGGTGAGGTTCGGAATAAGATTAGAGGAAGGATTTGAGGGACACCAACCACGTCTGGGGGTCCACACGTCAAACACTGAAGGTTTTCAAGATGAGGGATATTAGATAGGAATCAGGCCGGCTTGGTGAGAAGTTCTAGGAGAAAGAATGTATCATGAATGTATCTTTGAACATTCCCAACTGGCTGTTGCCGCAATGAAGCAAGGCCATAATTGGGTAGGGGATTACAAAACATAGGGAGGGTGAGAAAATTCTATGAAAAAGTACATAGTTGAAAAGTTACTGATTCTCTTCGATAGTAAACACTCCAAAAAAGTGTTTCTTTTATTTTTTATTAGAGTGACCATCATGGCCACCCTGGGAAAAGGCTCATCTTAACTGTTATTCTCCATCAAATAGCGAATATTTGAATTTAAATAATAAAGAGACAAGAACAAGAAAACGTTAATTGTACAGTACACGTGAATTTTACAGTAACATACACCAAACCTGTTGGAATGGAGATCAAGGGAATCTATGCTGATCTTTCAATTTGAGATGTACTGAATGGAACCAGTCGCCTTTCAATGACCATACAGTGGCCACTACGACAGAGATATGGAAAAACATGAAAATGCCCAGAGTTGCCAAGCAAGATTCTGACCCTTATCCAAACAAGGACCAATCCCAGAAGGCTGAGTGCCAGCCGTCCTACTGTGTCACCATCTGTAAACTCCCCTTCTCTTGTCTCTGCCTCCCTCTTACATTTCAAACTGTATGTCTATTGGTGTGTCTCGGGACATATTGATTAATGCAACTGTTACTATGGATTGCATAGCATCACAAGCCTTTGCCATTGTATTCATCTAGGCCATCCCGAACCAAACACTTGGTCAGTAAGGGCTTAACCGGCTGGTCTTTTGTTGATGTGTTCCACAGTGTTAAATCGAGTCTGTAAGTGATTAAGGCAAGAATGGAATTTGTGAACATTCACACTTTCATGTATCAATATTTAGAAATTCTCAACCCCTTCTTGAGCACGGTGTTTCACTGCAACGGGTTACCTAGCATGATTCCTTGAGAAACACTGCCAGACAGAAGCACACTGCGGTTAAGAGATAGCGAGGAAGTTGCGAAAACAAACTAGCATACGACAAGCTCAGATCCATGTTTCACTTGATATGCTGATTTGATAAGCCAGGCAATTCACTTGGCCAACTAACATTATCAGTGTCTAAAATACCCAGCTAGCTTCTTCCCTGTGATTGTCAACGAAGTTGGCTAGCGATTTTGGGCATGAGTAAACAGCTAGTCAAACGGCTGTTAGGACCCTTGAATTTGTAACTCCAAAGCAAAGCTACATTTGTGGGTGTTTTTGTTGCTGTCCGAACATAACTGCTCACCACGTTCAACCCGCGCATGGGTTTCATGTTGAATTACCTTGTGAGGGCCAGATCTTTCACTCGCACTTGTTGTCAACATGATATTTCCTGTTAGCGCCGTAAGTGACACATCAGTGCTGTTTCTCGTCTCTCCCGTGCAACTCAGTGCGGTGTTATTGTGTAACACTGTAATCCTCGAAGGCTAGTTCACAGAGGAGCCTCCGGGTCTGATGCTGATAGTGTCACTGCAGAGTAGACAGTGTCAGTGAATCAGTCTCTTGATTAGTGTGCCTGTTTGCTGCTTCAGCATCCACGCTTTGCTTACGTTGACTGAAAGCAGGTGCGTGTTTTTGGAGTCGGTTTGTACGCCTTGCTGGTTACAGTATAATATTGCATGGACATTGATCGCTGCAGTCGGTCCATACTGTTCATGATTGGCGTGTCATGTTGCTCGGGGGTTTCGCTAGGAGTTCGCCGTGCTGACTAAGGAGCTGAACGTTTGCCGGGAGCAGCTACTGGAGAGGGAAGAGGAGATTGCTGAGCTCAAGGCGGAAAGAAACAACACTCGCGTAAGATGTTTATCAGCCATTTTACTCGTTAGCGCTCTCACAGCAGTTGTGTTCCCCCGTCTACTGTTCCTTCTCTTGCCCAGTACTTACTCACACGTGTTCTGCTTCCCTCCCCTGCACACACCCCCTTCTCATTTTGATATGTTGTCCTCCAATCCCTCTTTACCTAATTTTACTCCGTCTCCCTTGTCATTTTCCTCGTCTCTCTTCTTACCATGTCTCCTTGCTCGACGTCTCCATCCACCGTTCTCTTTCTTTCCATCCCCAACTCTATCAATTTTTCTCGTTTTTCCCTTTCTCTCTGCCTGTCCATCAACTGCCTCTTTTCTTGCTCTCTTTCCTGTTCCTTCCATCTGATCGTCTCGACTCTCGTGCCCCGGCCGCTCGCTCTCTCTGTCTCCCCCTCTCCCCCTCTCCCGTAGTTGTTACTGGAGCACCTGGAGTGTCTCGTGTCCCGTCATGAACGCAGCCTGAGGATGACGGTGGTGAAGAGGCAGGCCCAGTCCCCAGCGGGCGTCTCCAGTGAGGTGGAGGTGCTCAAGGCCCTCAAGTCCCTGTTTGAGCACCACAAGGCCTTGGATGAGAAGGTGGGCATCCCAGCTCGCAGGCAACAGCAGTGGCCCTCAACAGTCCCTTTGATGTTTTAATGAAAGGATCGGGGCCGATACACGTCTTCGCATTTCACATTCATTCTCTTATCTCCGGCCCCCCTAAGGTACGAGAACGGCTCCGCGTGGCCCTTGAGAGGGTGACCCTTTTGGAGGATCAACTTCAGGCATCCGCCCAGGAGGTACAAACCCAAATGGGATATTTTATTAGAGCGTGGTATCTCGGTTTTGCATTTTTGTTCAATTAGGAAGAGACGACAACAGTAAATCAATGTTTTTCACCATGTGCCTCTCTTGTAGGTAATCTCTTTAAGAGACCAAATCAAAAGACGACAACAAGGGTTGGACGGCGGGAAAGATGTAAGCAAGGGATTTATGCATGCTGTTTCCAGTCTTTCTGAGTCCAGGGGCCTGTTTTGCAAACCCAGATTAAGCCTTATATACAGTCGTACAAAAAAAAATCAAGCTCAAAGTCACTTAGCTTGATTTTTTTGTCATAAACTAGGCTTATTTTATGTCTGCAAAATCCTCACAATCCAGTGGCATTGAGATAGATTTTTTTGGTCCCAAGACTAGGGTTAATCTTTGTTTGTAAAACAGTGGCAACATGTTAATAACGCAGTACCCCAAGCCATTTGCCACATGTGTATTGTGGTCTGTTTTTTGTGGTGGGGGGGATTTAGCCGTATGACAGTGGTTGTAATCAATCTTGTGTTCATCGGTGTCCTCTCTCGGTTCTTTGTCCCCCATCAGCGCCTACCAAACGGGCCCTCCTCTGGACTGGACGAGGGAGAGATTGACAGACAGAGAGAAACAGAGATAGAGCGCCAGCGAGCCGAGCTCTCCCAGCTGAAAGAGAGACTCGCCCTCATGTGTCGGCAGGTGGGTTTGAAAGAGAATGTAGAAAATGATATGTGTGTGTGTATGTGTGTGTGAAGGAGATAGCAAAATAAGAAAGAAAGAGGGCAGAGAGAACAGGAGTGAAAAATAGAGAGGAGAGACAGAACAGAGAGAAAGGAAAAGAGATTAGGTTGGGGGTGTTGTATGGAGACTGTACAGAACAGTTCTCTGCTTCCCTCTTGTGGACAGACCTAACATTGTATCTGTTCTGCCAAAGCAACACAGCCTGGTCAATGTACATAACATTTGCCTCGCAAGTTCAGACCAGTTGTTTAGTTTTACTAAATCTTGGTCTGTTCGATTGTTTATTTTAAAATATTATCACTCTGAAAAAATATTGTGAGGTGACAGTTTCATACTTTGACAAGGAAAATTCTTTAAAGAAAAATTCTAAGCAAAACATGTTGCTAATGTGCCTGGGTATTCAACCTCAGCTCATTAATATGAAGAGACACCCTTTGCTGCAATAGCAGCTTTGGGGTAGGTACAGTATGTAGCTGCTTTGCAGACAGTTTGGAAATTATTTTAGCCAGTTCTTTTTTGCTACATATTTTGTGGTCGTTTGGATAATGCTAGCGGGCAACAGTTTTTAAATAATGCTATAGATAAACAATGGGTTTGAGATCAGGTCTTTTGCTATACCATCTTCTCCCAAGCTTAAACAGGTTCTCTTTCAGGTATTTGGGCCATCCATTTTTCCTTTCATTTGAATAAGAAGCCCAGTCCCTGCTGATGAAAATAATCCCCACATCATGATGCTGCTACCACCATACCTCACTGTGGAGTTAGGCATACAATCAGTGTTAGAGTAATGGTTTCCTAAGGGTAAAGGTTAGGGATTGGATGAGGTTAAAGAGTTAATGTTATTAGATAGTTGATTGAATTGTCATTGATAGTCTGTTGATCTACAGATTGATTAAGCAAATACGGAGATACCCAAATATTTCCTAACATAAAACCATTGTCATTTTAAAATGAAATATCAAGCAGAACAAGATTTCAGTGTACCGTTTGTTATTCAGTGAAATTGAGAATTGGTCATTTCATTTCATTTGCAAGGCACTGTAATTACCATACTTCACTGATTAGGAGACTCTGTCCTGTAATAGTTCCTTATTGTAGTCTGGCTTCTCTTCCTCATGTCATGTCAGGTTGGGGAAATAGAGGAACAGCTTGCAGCCGCCAGGAGGGAGGTGACGAAGTCGGAGGAGGCCAATCAGAAGCTCCAGAGGGATGTGAAGGAGGTCTGTCTGACCAATCTGTTCGTGGTCATGGCCTTATATCAGGGGTTGACAAATGTTTTAGCTCAAAGGCCATAAGTTGATTACAAAATTCAACATAGGGCCACACAGATGATGTTTGGGTACTGATATTTTGGACAAAATCAATTGGTGGACCAGACAATCTGCATTTTCAAAATATGACTACTATGATTTCTTTATACTTTCAATTTAGTTTCAGATGTTCAAGTCAGGCCTGAGAAAAAATACAAAAATAATGAATCCCAATCCCCAAAAACTATATATCGCCTCAAATTCTAGCACCTCCCTGGGCTTCTAAATTCACTCTCAATAGTTGCCTCCAGTAGAAATAGGCGGGGCATATTGTAATGCGTATCCTACATTTGGGGAAGAAGCATTCTTGAGTTACATTTATCATGAATCAGTGGCTATACAACCCGTTTAAAAGTGTGAGTGTGGAAAATAGGCATTCATTGGTTATTTTCATTCTTAATAGCTAGGCTACATTCATTTATAGGCCAGAAATCAGTTCAACAAACTGCAGTCCCTCATCCTTTAATAGTACAGAGTAAATACAAATTTAATAAAGGCTTATTCATCTAATTCTGTTTGCACACGAGCACCTATATTGTGATACATTTACTAAAGTTGGACCTTGGGGTCTCTGTTAATCATGGACACTAATATAGAGGAATCATTAATGTAAGAGCCCTAGGTGACAGATATGAGCGGTGCATATGGAAAAGGACTGGACAATTCAATCCTTTGGGCTACCTACTTGGTACTATTTTGCGTTTTGTGTTTTCAAAGCATACACCCAATTATCATGTGTTTCTTTGAATGACTTACCCTGCTGTTTCTGCATGTTTCAGGCTCTGTGCCAGAGGGAGGACATGGAGGAGAGGATCACCACATTAGAACGCAGGTAACCCTGCATGCTGGCTCGTGTGACTCTTTGTTTTCCTCTGTTAGCTTTCATTACATCCACTACAGCGGTGACCAGTCACCAGGTGTTCCGCCACAATTATCTGAAAAGGATTCACAAGGTGTCATGACACCTTTCACCTTTCTTCTTCATCTCACTGTCTGGGTGTTTTTCAATTAGTTGGCTACATTCATGGGTTTGTGCTTGCGTACTGTGCGGACAGTAAAGAGTCAATGGCATCCACTAGTGGTCAGTTATGTAGTGGAGCACAAATGTGATGGAGGCACCTTTGTATCGGTGAAAAGCTGAAAAGCCTTATTCTTAATAATCTCATCCCTGCCATCAATGTGTCCATGATGATTGCAGGTACCTCAGCGCTCAGAGAGAAGCGACCTCTTTACACGACATCAAAGACAAGCTGGAGAATGAGCTGGCCAGCAAGGAGTCACTGCACCGACAGGTAACCGTTAACATGTCAATGCAGCTCTCAGGCAAGATGTACTACAGCTCTGTGAAAACGAATAGTTTATACCCAGAATATGATTGTCTTTTAACACTTAGGGATGGATTCTTAGGAGATCCCTGCACACGTGCACATTAGAACAGGGCCTCTTCTCAATACGCATGAGTTTACATCCCAAGTACATTCTAAATATTGTGCAATATGACTTGTAGACGGTTTGAAGATTTGGACTTCTGTCTTCTTTTCACGTTGTGTCGCCAGAGTGAGGAGAAAAACAGGCAGCTCCAGGAACGCCTGGATGACGCCAAGCAGAAGTTACAGCAGACCTTGCAAAGGGCAGAGACCCTGCCCGAGATCGAGGCCCAGCTCGCCCAGAGAGTGGCTGCCCTAAACAAGGTATAGTCAACTGGATGTCTGACCTCTCTGCATTTGTTTCTGTCACTCATGTGGATCTGTCTGTTGTCACTTTTCTGTCTCTCTCTCTCTCGCGCTGTGCTGTCTGTCGCTAACCGCACTGCTAAAAATTAAGGGAACACGTAATCATCACAGTATAACACCAAGTCCATTATAATTCAGGACTATCAATCTGTACAGTTAGGGAGCACAGGCGATTATGTGTCCATGTCACCTGTTTTGGTGCAAATGAAAGTGAAACAGGTGCAGTGGAGAGGCAAGACAACTCTGAAAATGGAAATGGTTTTACAGGTGGTGGCCACAGATAATTACTCTCTCCTAATCTTTCCTGACTGATCCTTCTCAAGTTTTACGTTTTGTCCTGATCACTACTGGTAGCATGAGTTGGTACCTGCAGCCCATTCACCAGGACCGGTATCTGCGAGGAGGAACCGGAAGAGCACTGCCAGAGCCCTTCAAAATGACCACCAGCGGGCCACTGGTGTGCATGTTTCTGACCAATCTGTCAGTAACTCCAGGAGGTTGGCATAAGGGCACAAAGTGTTATAGTGGGTACGGTGCTCACAGCCCAGCATCGGGCAGCTCGGTTGGCATTCGCCAGAGACCACCAGAATTGGCAGGTCCACCACTGGCGCCCTATTCTTTGTACAGATGAGAGCAGGTTGCCGTGGTGACCATTATGCTGCCTGAACCATCATCCAGCATAACCGGTTTGGTGGGTCAGTGATGGTGTGGGGAGGCATATCCTTGGAGGGTCACACAGACCCCCATGTGCTAGCCAACGATACCCAGTGGGTTCCTCCTGGTGCAGGACAATGGCTGGCCTCATGTGACAGTTCCTGAGTGTGTGGCAGTTCCTGAATGACGAAGACATTAATGCCATTGACAGGCCCTCACATTCCTCTGACCTGAATCCAATTGAGAACCTCTGGGACATTATGTATTGGTGCATCTGACACCATGAAGTAGCACCACAGACTATCCTGGAACTCGCTGATGCCCTTATCCAGGTCTGGGAGATCCCCCAGGACACCATCCACCATCTCATCAGGAGTATTGCCCAGACGTTGTCAAGAGTGCATACAGGCACATGGGAGGCTTACACACTACTGAGTCACATTATGAGTGGCCATGATGAAATGGTTGGGACAAAGTTGGAACAGCCTGTGATTTCAATTGTTTACTTAGATTTTCAGTGGGAGTCCAACCATCAATCAGCTGGTGATTTTGGTTTCCCTTTACCGTTGTTACGTAATTTTGTTCTCAGCGAATTACACAATGTTCTGAGTTATCATCGATGTGTGATTTAGGTGTTGCCTTAATTTTTTGGAGCAGTATATGCTTGTCGGTCTCTGTTCTGTCTGTTTCTCTGTTCGGTCTCGGTCTAGCTGTCTCTGTTTATCTGGTCGATCAGTAACTCTATGCTGTTTATGGTCTCTGTCTTTTTTTTTGTTCTGTTTGACTCTGTTCTGTGTCTCAATGTCTTTTTCTTTGTTCTGACTGTCTCCATGTTCTGTCTCTCTCTGGTCTGTCAGTCTGGCTGTCTCTGTTCTGTCTGGTCGATCAGTAACTGTGCTGTTTCTGTTCTGTGCTGTCTGTCTGGTTTCTGTTTTTGGTCAGTCTGTCTGTCTGTCTGTTCTGCCAGGTCCATCTAACAGTAATTATTTTCACTCTGTCTCTGTTGACTGACTTTCTCTTTGTTCTTATTGTGTGTCTCTCTATCTGTATTGTCTCCTTGTTCTTTCTGGTCTGTAACTCTGTGCTGTCTCTCAGGTCTGTCCCTCTGTATCTGTTTATCTTTTATGCCTGTATGTCTTTCTCAACTGTTTGTCTGTCTCTGTCTTTGTTCTGTCTCTCTTCTATCTGTCCATGTGTCTGTCTTATTACAAGTACCCTTTCTCTTTTCTGTTCAGGCAGAGGAACGGCATGGGAACTTTGAGGAGCGGCTACGACAGATGGAGGCACAACTTGAGGAGAAGAATCAGGAGTTGCAGAGGGTAAAAATGCAGTGTTTGTACACCAGTCTGTCATAAAGTAACATACTGGTACATATTACAATTTACAAAGCATTAAACATGCTATACAAAGCATTACTGTCGTGGAAAATCAACCACTCTTCACTAAAAACAAATGCACTTCAACTCAGGACTTTGTGAATCCAATAGACTTTAATGAAAATCATACAATAATGACAGACATTAAAGCCAGGTCCTTCTGCAGATACACCCCCAATGTTCAGACCATGGCTTTTATACAGAACTTTCACACATTACGCCAACTTTCACACATTACGCCACATTACGCCCTGAGTGGGGTGCGCTTCTTATCTTCTACCTGCCAGAATGCTTGTAATTTGCAACAGTAATTCACATCCTCCTTATGGTTCATACTTGGGTCACGTCCATCATTGTCCACAAAGTGTTACGTTAAGCTCATGGGCCACACTCAGGTCATCTCTTATCACAGAGTATACTTTATGACCAGCTCATGGGCCACACTCTGGACACCCCAACAGTGGATACAAAGGCAGTAAACTTTAGAAATGCCCCTCTCTGGGCTCAAGGTAATTGCCTGCTCATGACTATCTCTCAGCATAAGACACATATATTATGATGAACATAAACATTATCTGTATGTGTAATTCGTCATCTCAGAAGCAATTTACTGGATTCCACGTTAATATGTGGATTCCACGTTAATATGTTTCCAATGAAACTACATGATTATACATTGCACATTCATATTTTCATAAGTATAAGGTTATTTATGCATTTTATAGAATTATCCCCCACATTACACATGTTTTACAAAGCATTAAACATGCTATACAAAGCATTACACATGCTATACAAAGCATTACACATGTTTTACAAAGCATAAAACATGCTATACAAAGCATTACACATGCTATACAAGCATTATACATGCTATACCGAGCATTACACATGCTATACAAAGCATTACACATACTATACAAAGCATTATACATGCTATACAAAGCATTACACATACTATACAAAGCATTACACATGTTTTACAAAGCATAAAGCATGCTATACAAAGCATTACACATGCTATACAAGCATTACACATGCTATACCGAGCATTACACATGCTATATAAAGCATTACACATACTATACAAAGCATTACACATACTATACAAAGCATTACACATACTATACAAAGCATTACACATACTATACAAAGCATTACACATACTATACAAAGCATTACACATACTATACAAAGCATTACACATGCTATAAACATGCCACATTGTACCTTTACCTTGAGTAACACTGTTGGTTTCAGGCAAGGCAGAGAGAGAAGATGAATGATGAACACAACAAACGTCTCTCTGATACTGTGGACAAGTTACTGTCTGAGTCCAACGAAAGACTGCAGCTTCACCTCAAAGAGAGAATGGCTGCCCTTGAGGAGAAGGTACTATAAAGCTATGTTAAGCATTAAGCAAAATATATGCTATTATTTAATCAACATGATCAACAGCGAACTTTAGGAAACTTGGCATGATCTCTCCTCTTCTAGAACGCACTGTCAGAGGAGTTAGTAAATATGAAGAAAATACAAGATGATCTTCTTGCAAACAAGGTACATATCTTCCGCTTATCACATCTAGTTGCGCAGCTCTTTATAATGTACTGCTGTATTGCTGCTGTATTTGAAAATCTGTAGATACATAAAAACATCAGTTTTACTTTATAATGCTTTAAAACTGCTAGGAGTACAGAGTACGGAGCACTCTGCGATTGCTTTTAGGAGTTTAGACTGACTTCTGAAAACCCCTTTTGGGATTCTAGGAAAAATAGTTTACCCTTCTCAGTCTCGATACATGTTTACTTCTATATGATCGTGACGGTGTACCTGTTTCGCTGTGAAAACTGGAGACCGGTCACACTGCTCTGCACTGATAAGGCAGTGGTAAAAACTTCTGGGATCTTCTGTCAGTTATTCTTAGCTGCTTCTGTATACGTTCTTTGTGTCGTTCTTTCAGGGGAAATAGATGCATGTAAGCAAAGGGAACATTTTCTTTGCTGAAATATCATACTATCCTTGTCATGTCTATTTTTCTCTCAGGACCAGCTCATAGCCGAGCTGGAGAGAATTCAGCTGGAATTGGATCAACTGCGGGGCAGGCCTGGCTCTTCCTATTCCAGGTTAGCCACAATGGAGCTTCAAGGGTATTTATATATTTTTTTTTATAAAAGCATAAGATAAACATCTTTGTTATCCCTTAAGGGGCAAGTAATACACCAATTACCTGAGGAGGACGTTATAAACATGGCTCCCCTTCTGAATGACAATGTTTTATTTATTGTTATTTTTACTATGCAAGGACAAGATCAGGACAAAGAGCTTAGAGCAGACATTCGGTATTCTCAAATGCCCTTAAAACAAACACAATTGTTGATGACAATTCACAAATTTAAAGATTTGCATTTCTGTAAGCTGATGTGGACTAGATTTTTTTGAAGTAGTGAAAGTAATTAAGGGTGGGTTGTGATTACAGATGAATCCTCAATATCTCAGTTTGTTGAACTGTTTTACAAATTATTATTTCATTTTTTATTTCATTCAGGAAATGGGGGCAATGCATTCTGAAAAATGTGCTGCAATGAATAAAGCATTGTTGTTTTCTCATCTCACAAAATCTCACAAACTGTAGGGCGACCAACGTGAGCTCACTTCCCTCCACCCTTTTTCGAAGATCTCTTCCAGGGAGTGCCTCGGAGCTCCGCTACCCCCAGGGTGGTGGGTCCCTCCCAGCCGGCTATGGAAGCTCATCCAGTGGCGTGGTGGTTCGGAGGGCACACCGCGGCCGATGGGCCCCGCCCAGGGGTGACAGCAACAAGGTCTGGAACTCATGGCCTGGTTTCAGTATGTAGCTCCCTGCTAGCGTAGTATTGACTATGGTTGTTCATTTGTATGGGTCCGATTAACATTTCAACAGCTGTCATGCCTTTACCGGAGGTCTATTCATTCCACAAGAACAAAACGTCTCCTTTCCTAAACATTTTGTCAAACAGTTCGTATTAGGCACATTCAGGTAGGTCAATCCATGTTTTTTTTTCTGGTCGACAAATGCTGTTTTCCAATAGAAATTCAGAAAAGGTTTTTGGAAATACAACATGTTCCTTCACGGAAATAGTGCCCACTCCAGTGTTTCAACTCATAACTCCCAATACACGGTATATTTACAGAACAACATGGATTAATGTAGCTCACACACTGGCATACCATCGTTTTGGTAGACCCCAACACACAAGGAAAAATCTGCGACGGACGGGTGTGTTTACGGACTGACGGATGACAAAAGCCCGTCGCGCATATCTGACAGCGGACGGATGACGCACGCTAATCCGCTCACGTGAAGCGCATCTCATGGGTCAAAACGCATGGGTCCCCTAACACCCGACATGACTCCGACATGCCAGAGAACTTACAGCATTTCCAGTCGTTTCGGATCACCTGCAGGAAAAGGTTTAGCCAAGGCAACCTTTCATCAAAGAGTTTCTTTTATATAAATATATATATTCATCTTCTGTCCTTGTGTCTGCTCCCTGTTTTCTCTGCAGTACGGAGAGTGGGACAGTGGCCCCATGATGGGGCCTGGTTTTGAGGGGGGAGTCGATGGAGGTTGCTCGGATGACGAGGAGGACAGGGAGACCCTGTTCGGCTCGGAGCTGCTTTCGCCCAGTGGACAGACAGACGTGCAGACCCTCGCAATCATGCTGCAGGAGCAACTGGAGGCCATCAACAAGGAGATCAAGTACGTCTTTACTCATTCAGTGGCTGATCCAGAGGTCCACTAAGTAAACCCACATCTCAACCTCTCATCCACCTCTAATCGCTTTTCTGCTCCGTCCAAAGTGATTAATACTCCGGATAAAGTACACCCGTCTCATTTTGCTTTAATCAAGGAAGAGGTTTTCTGCACATGAATTAAGGATAGATACCACACACGTGCTCCTAATCTTACTGCAGCTGGCCTCAGTTTAGAAACTCTCCTTTTTTTCACCTCTCCTCTCTATTTTCACGTCCTCTCTCTCTTCACGTGTCAGGCTCATCCAGGAAGAGAAGGAGAGCACTGAGCTGAGAGCGGAGGAGATCGAGAGTCGGGTGAGCAGCGTGGCCCTGGACTCCTCCCCTCTGCCTCCCACCTCGCTGGGCGGCGGCAGGGACAGCGTGGGAAGGGGCTACATGACCCCCTCTCTCACCTCCTCAACCCTGGCCTCCCCCTCGCCACCTAGCTCTGGACATTCCACACCCCGACTGCCACATTCCCCAGCCAGAGAGTCAGACAGACAGGTACAACATTTCAACCTGTGTCTTTTTAGTTGTGGCTACCCAACAGAGGGAGGCTAGTTAAAATTACCTCAGAATGTCAGTTTGCAATCTGAAACGGCTGTAATCTGTGTACAATTTATTCCCAGAAACATTTACATTTGAGTAATTTAGCAATTTGCAGCCGCTATCGTGTATATATTAACACTTTTTTGTCCTGTGCATTTCAAGCTCCATATTCTTACTAAGTGAGCTACACTGGACCCCATACGCCTGGGATATCCATGAGTTAGCCGTATTGGGTGTGGCCACAGAATTATATAGAAGTAATCTACACCACTTAATAAATTATTCATCATTGTTTATTTTTTGTGAATCACTGAACTCTCACACATGGGGAGGGTTTGGGAAAAGTGCTGTCAGGAGTGATATGTTGTTAGTTTAAGCTGGGTGGTTTTAGTCCGTTCTTGTTATATTGGCTAATGGACAGGTAAATTTTTTTTGGGGGGGCCTTGTCAAAAACTTTCGTAACTTCCCTTGTTGCACTTGGGAAGGAGTTTTTTGGGGGGAGGGGGATGGTTAAATGCAGTTTTGCGGGTTTTCTTAATAAGATATATGCCATTGTTCCCCTGCCTTGTTTTATGGTACTTTCCTATAGGCTACTGTACATTTGAGCAATATTGATAGTATCTCAGCTGTTTTTAGTGGCCTACAGTTTTATGAAAGACATTTGGGAATAAACTAGTAGCAGTGATGGATTGTTACGGATCATAAATGGATTATTACGGATCCAACCTTTTGAGCCCATTAAGATCTCTGCTTTGCAACCTGGTTGAAGTAGGTTGCATGTTTTGTAAAACAGAGGATCACTGGTTCATGACCTCTGTGACCAAACTGTCAGTGAAGAAACCTATATCATGAGTAGTAGAACAATTACATTGGTTCCATGAGGTATATTACTGTAGTAATAGTGTTTAGAGGGAGAGGGCGTTACAGCATTTTAAAAACAAGCTTAGGGTGGAAAGTGGAAATATATACAGTATTTTTTACATTGGAGCAGGTGATGAATTTTTATATTGATACATGCAATTTGAACAGCCAATGGCTGAATGCTCCATAACCGAGGCCAAGTCAGAAATATCAGTTCACCACATTCTTTGTGGATTTGGACGGATGTGCCCGGGAAAAAGATGACTTAGACAGTAATCTAATTTCAACTAGTTTTTCCCACCGGGGAAAAAAAGATTATTCTTTATGCCGACGTCGTGGATTGTTTTTGTTTATGTGTTTTGTCTTCTAAGTATATTCTCATGGGGCAACTGGAGAAAAACAAACATGGCAATCAGCAGTATTGTTGTTGCAGCAAGGCTTGAGTTTACCATGACTGTAACAAGCTGAATTGTTTAGAATACAACTAATGAATTGCTATTAAGCATATATTAAGATACCTTAACATGAGCTTTCGCATAACATGAATGTGCTGTAGATGTGTTAATAAGTTTATTTATTAACCTTTATTAATGAGTTTTGGACTGTGACCCATTTATGGAACGCAAATAGATTAGTAACAAATATTCTGGTTATTTATATGGTTTCAAATGAATTACACTAGCGAAGTTAGTTCAATAAACAAATCCTCCTACTATAATCTTCAGTGACTCAATTAATCAGATTTTTTGTTAATACAGAACAGCAAAGAGGGTGATGACTGTCGGGCACTAGCCCTGATTGACTCCACACCTCCTCCAGTTCCTCGTGCTCTGCGATTGGACAGAATGACTCACACACACCCAGGGGCGGGGCTGGATGACCATCGAGAATTCCGCAGGTGCAGTATCTAGTGTAGTCAACACTGAACCAATGTTGCATGATGGTTGTGTGTGCTTGTTGGGTAACCAGGTATTGGAATTGATATGACGCACTGTAATATATAACAGTTGAACAAAATGAAATGAACTAGCCAGCCAATTGAATGGATGTGTACTAGACAGGATGACCGTTTCGTTCAACATCCATCATGTAAGGTCACCATTGACGTCTGTGATTAATTTGTCAGTCTATCTGCTGATGGTGCCACCACCAGTAGTCAGGACTCTCTCCACAAAGCCACCAAGAAGAAGAGCATCAAGTCCTCCATTGGACGCCTGTTTGGGAAGAAGGAGAAGGGAAGGATTGGAGGACCGGGCAGTCAGTCTGCCTCTCTGGGTAAGTAAATAAAGAGAGCTAACTACGCAGGGTATTCTGAGACAGAGGTGTTCAAAGCAGTCTCAAATGGCTTTTTCCCTTGCCGTCAGCCTCTACGCCCTCTGATGACCTGGGATCAGCCGACCCCCTCGGCCTGGCCAAGATGGGAACCGGCACAGTGGAGAAAGACCGCCGCAGCAAGAAGAAGCACGACCTGCTGGAAGAGGCCTGTCGTCAAGGTCTTCCCTTTGCCTCATGGGATGGCCCCACGGTGGTCACATGGCTTGAGGTACAACATCTCATTGGTCGACAATCTAGGAGGGAATTATTATAAATGTGCACGGTTTCTCTGGAAGATTATGTGGGCTAAATAATGTTTATCATAAACATGTAAAAAAAAAAAAATGTGTCTGTCGGCGTGGTAAAGGGTAAATATTCTCAAAGCGCAAACATCCTCTTCGCCCTCCACTTCCTCTTAGTTGTGGGTGGGCATGCCCGCCTGGTACGTGGCGGCGTGTCGTGCCAATGTGAAAAGTGGTGCCATTATGGCCAACCTGTCGGATACGGAGATCCAGCGGGAGATTGGCATCAGTAACCCCCTGCACCGCCTCAAACTTCGCCTAGCCATCCAGGAGATGGTGTCACTCACCAGCCCCTCAGCGCCGGCCAGCACGCGCTCCGTAAGTGATACTAGCATGTACATTAGCATACGTTCACGGACGTACCGGCCTCCCATCCAGACATTTGAATGACTGAGTGACATTTTATGCTAACTGTTATCCTGTCCTTTTTTTCTCCATCCCAAATGGTGCTCAACGTCATTACAGTCGACCAGTAATATATGGATGACTCATGCTGAAATGGAGTCTCTGACCGCTGCCATAAAACCAGTAAGCTGTTTTGCTGATCTCTCTTATTTTCCGTCTTTCCTTTAAGCTCACCTACAAAGTATGCTATGCATCAAATGAGAATTGATGGTACGCATCTAACCTGTTCAAAATCGAAAAGCAACTTCAGATTGCGCAAAAGGAAATGCCATTTTTGATTTCTTTTCTTTGTCTTTGTCTCTGATTAGGCCTATATTGCTGCACCTTTTCCCCACAACTACCCCAATTTCTCTTTGAATGTAGTGTTCTCCAACTAATTGTCATTCACTAACAAACGATTCCTCCTTCTGCCCCTCCTTCATTACATTTTCTCCTCTCTATAACGCCTCACACCGAATATTTAAAAAACATTGTGGCAAGTGTTCCTTCTTACTCTCCTTCCATTTCCATCCTTTTTTCTCTTTTTCCATTCCCTTTGCACTGAAGGAAGTGAAGGAGTTCAGCTGGGACCAGGTGAGTTGTTGCTTGAGTTGGTTGAATATTACTGTCACAATTTGAGTATCTCCAAAGAGATATTGGAAGGAAATAGAGGAAATAATCAAATTCTTACAGTCTGTTCCCGTGTTTTTGTATCCCCTTTTGCAATGTATACTTTTGGATTTTGCAATCCTACTTCTCCTCAACCCTTTTTTCCTAAAACCCCCTTTCCCTCTCTTGTCTCATTTTACCTCTTCCTTCACTGCATCCCTCCCACTTTCCCTTATGCAGATCCTGGCCTATGGGGACATGAACCATGAGTGGGTGGGAAACGAGTGGCTGCCCAGCTTGGGTCTGCCCCAGTACCGCTCCTACTTCATGGAGTCCCTGGTAGACGCTCGCATGCTGGACCATCTCACCAAGAAGGAGCTAAGGGGACAGTTAAAAATGGTGGACAGCTTCCATAGGTAGTATTCAAAGAGTTTTAATAAATCTTTACTTAGTCAAATGGTAATCCAGTTATGAAAGCTGATTCATGCTAAAATCATGTTAAGGATTTGGCAAGAATCTGCTTTCTTAATTTGTCTGCCATGTGAAAACATCTAAGCAAATTGATAATTTACAGCAAAGGTGAGTAGAAGTGTTCATCCACAGTGTTGTTATCAACCTAAAAAACATTATCTAAAAAGATGAAGAAGAATACATCTTTTCTTTGTATTAAAGGTCTTATGCAACATTAGAATACATAAAACCAAATTATTTCAAAGAAAATCGTCTTGTAGGAATGCAGCCTTTAATATGCATAGTGTTTACTTTAGTAAGAATGTACTTGACAAAAATTGAAGGAGAAAGATAATCTTTTATCATTTTGAAAAGCACTGCAGCATAGTTGTTTAGTTGTTATTTGTTTAATCGATCTCTTTGAAAAGATGGTTGCTAGCTTGTATATACTTTGAAGGGCGTGTCTACCTAGCACAGATCACATTTCGATGACAACCCCAATGCCAGATGGTCATGGTAAACATTTCAGATTACTGAGTTTGGCAGAGTGTGACCTAAAGTACAGAAAGAGAATCTAAACTCAGATGGTTCTGTTTTTCTCATTATATAGAAACATTTAATGAAACATACATTCATATAACTCCACAGGCTATACAATTTTCATTAATTTAACAGGCTCAATAAAAGCAAAATTTTAAATGAGTTTTGATCTTAATGTGATGATGTAGAAGGTAAGATAGGTTACATTATCAGCTAATGCGCGCAGAATGTTTTGTTTGCTTAATTTAATTTGCTCTATACACTGTATGCGTAAAAGTTCAGATGCCTGATTAACACAACATAAACAAATAGCCACTCCAATAAATAAAACTGATTGGTCTAATGGTATGTAGCCTACTGCTTTTTTTAACAAATGCATAGTCACACAGGACAACACAGTCTTCTCTTGAAGAAAAATCATTACACTGTATCATTCATTGATTTTAATGAGTAAATTCGATAAGCAAAGTAATGAAGTCCAGTTACAAAAAATTTAAAATAAGTCAATTATTTGTTCATGTGAATACTTTTCATGTACACAATTTCAAAGAATACAGTAGCCTACATAAAGATATAGACTGTTTGTTTCTTTATGCTTCTAACCCACAGTCAGTACACAACTTCTGGGGTTTGTGTGCACAAGACCGGCAAATCAAAACGGTCGCACAGAACGCAGTTTTCACTGGTCTTGTTCCATATGCACCTGCTGTCTTGATATTTTGTCTTCTTGCTGGTTGGGTACTGCTGTGTCTGGGGTACAGGGAATAATGCAAAGTGTTTTCTCCATTTCTGCTTATTTGGAGGCTGTCTTGCCATTGTAATTCTATACAATGTGTTTTGTATCACCAATAAATTGTCAAGTACATTGTAACATAAGATATAATGATAATTAATTGAGTCTTCCAGTTATATGTATTCTATATTATTTACTATGTTCCTGGTATACGTATACTAACATTAACCCTAACCTCTGAGACTGGGTTGTGCATTACTAATAATACGTTTCCCTTCCTCTTTCTTTGTCCAGCTTAAAAAAGCTGTTAAAAAAAATCTTGACATATAAAAATATAAATAAATGATTTAGATGGCACAGTGATTACTTTCATTGTGCAGTGCTTGTTATGCAATTTTAACTGAAATTGAGAGAACTGTGTAGAATTTTGGCAACAAGGAAATTACCAAAGGGCATCCTGTCAAATGTCAAATCAATGTATTATTTGATCTGCTGTTTTTTCAATTATTTCTTTTTATCTCCATTCCTCTTCATCTTCTCTACACAAGTTCCCTACGCAATTTCTCCCTCCCTTTTACCTTGTCCCCTTCTTTTTCTCCCTCTCTTTCTGTTTCAGGGTAAGTCTTCATTATGGAATTATGTGCTTGAAGCGGTTAAACTACGACAGAAAGGAACTTGAAAGGAGGAGGGATGAGAGCCAACACCAAAACCAAGGTGAGAATATTGTACTTGATTTGGGGTCTCATCCAGGATTTGGGAATGGATATTGCTGGTGATTATCATATTGAAAATAATACCCATGCAATGTTAGCTAAACTGTTGGCTTTCCATTTTCTTTCTGTCTCTTAAATGCTCATGTACTGTATTTGTACTCCAATTAAATGTTATTGTAATAGCTCCTGTCCCCCCCCCCCCCCCCCCCAGATGTGATGGTATGGTCCAATGAGCGAGTGATGTGTTGGGTCCAGTCCATTGGACTTAAGGAGTTTGCAGATAATCTAACAGAGAGTGGGGTCCATGGGGCCCTCTTAGCCCTGGATGACACGTTCGACTACACTGACTTAGCCCTACTCCTCCAGATACCCAATCAGAACACACAGGTACCTTTCTTTCCTACTAAAGCAGTCCAATCAGAACATTCTATCATATCACAGGCACTTAATTTTATTATCTTTGTCGAAAAACAGAGCAGCCCTCATTCACCAACAATTCCCAACATATCTGATTTGCCTATATCTGTCACTAAATGTAATCAAGGTAATCCTGATCATAAAATACCCTTGATAATCTTAATTAATTAAACACTTTCTGTCGGTCCCAGGCGAGGCAGATGCTGGAGAAGGAATATAATTCCCTCATCTCCATGGGAACGGAGAGGAGGCCAGATGAGGTAAAATACATTTTAAAATATAAAATCATTTCAATTAAAGTGTCAGTCAAGTAAATCCTAAATAAGATTGTTCAACCTTAAATCATATTTGGCTGAAATTCACCTTACCTGGTGTTGTCTGAAGGTCCTTGGTGTTATATTAATCCTTTACTTTTCTAAGTCTGGATTTAGCATTATTAGCATTTTTCCAAATTCATGAATTCAAAGCGGGATAGCAAAAGCTGCATTGCAAATGGAGACAAATTTGAAAGTACTTCAAACTATGTTTAGTTATCTGTCATGCTAACTGACAATTTATTTTGCTATCCAGAGAATCTGCTCAGAGGAAAAAGGGGGGGAAAATGCAGGAGCCAGATTACGTTTATTATTTTAGTAGAGTTTGGATTACATGTGCACATTATCATTATGCTTAACAGCTGCCAATGTATTAGATTTCAGCCACTGATTTCTGTATGCTACATATAATACCAGCTAATAGAGTATATTTCTGAACCTGATAATGACCATTTCTACCTTAATGCATTGAAAAACCAAATGACTGCAATTTCTGTGTAAGTAGTGTCTTTGACATTGTTGGAATTTCAGAGTTATTTTATCCATCTCAGAAGTCACACAGTAAATGCTTGATTTCTCCTAAGGATGGAATTTTTACTCATTAGATAGCAAATAAGCTAACTAGCTAGCTGACTGCAACTTGTATTATTAGAATTGAAGGTTAGCATTTTTTCTTTGGAAAATACTGTATAGTAAAGTTAATGCTATATTCCATTTGGGACAGTAAATTGACGTGGATTAATACCGTTTGTGAAAAAAATGACAGGTACACATAGGAAATTTCAGGGTAGATAAGCAGGTAATTTTAAATAAGACCCACATCCTCTTTAGAATTACAAAATTGACTGGTTCTTTGAGGTAAATGACAGCAACAGTTTAAGTTTGAAGTAAATTTGAATTAGTTTCTGAATGCAATGCTGCCTTTGCTAGAAGCAGTCACAGTTTTATTTAATGAATATGGATGGTGATAATAATGCTAACTCCAAGTTGGCAGAAAAGTTAATGGCTTATAGTGAAATGTGACATTATAGACATTTAGACACTGTTTAAGGGGAAATTAAATCAAATATGATTTCAGGTCAAATCAGTCCTGTAATAATGATGACTTATACAAGAAAATTTTAAGTCTTTTAGACATAGTATGTGGATAAACTTGTCTGGTAATATTTTTCATGAAGATAGGCAGGCTGTTCTGTTTTATTCAACCATCCTAAGATATGGGAATATGCAAATGCATACTCCCCATGTTGTTCTTTAGCATTCCTAAAGGGTAAATGTAAGAAATATCACAGTCAATTTTGTTTCTGGGTCAAACCTCTGTGTTGCTGACAGGACGGCACTAAGACATTCACACGTTCGCCCTCGTGGAGGAAGATGTTTAGAGAGAAGGACCTCCGAGGTGTGACCTCTGACTCCTCTGAAACATTACCCGCCAACTTCCGTGCCTCCGCCATCTCTACACCCTCCGTCACCCTGAGGAAAGTCCAGAGTGAAGGTGAGGTGATTGTTTCACCAAATACCTGCTCCTGGAGTAATTTCTGAACACTCATTTGAATGGTTTGGAACTAGTGTAATTTTCAATTGTTTGGAACTAGTGCAATTTTCAATTGTTTGGAAATAGTGTAACTTTAAATTGTTTGGAACTAGAGTAATTTTAAAATGGTTGGAACAAATGAATTTTAAATTATTTGGAACTAGTGTCATTTTAAATTGTAATGTTTCTTTCAGTGAACTCTGGACCCAGGGGTGAGTCAGGGTCAGTGAGAACATATTCCTGCTAGAAATAAGCACACCAGGTGAGAGATATATTTAACTGCCAAATAACATTATAAATATGTACAAAGTTGTAAGCTTGTCAAAGAATAATAATTCAATAATTGTTTTTCTTTTGAAAATATAAATGGGATTGTCAACTTGTGTCACCCAAACATTTTCAAGAACTAACCACATGACTACTTTAATAGAGGTGTTCATAGTGGTTGCCTCATTATTTATACATCCTGTCTTTCCTTTAGAGTCCCAAAAAAAATCATCCCTGTTTTTGAAGAACAAAAGATCGTCTACAAAATGGAGGGTAGAACACAATAACTCTATTGGAATCCTTGATGAAACAAGGACAGAATGTGAGAGTATGAAAAGATGCTAAAATAGAGTGAATGTCTGTCTGTATGTCTTTCTGTCTGTCTTGCTCTCCATCTTAGTCCACAGTTGTGGCATGAAGCTGTTTGATGCTGTAGAAAGTGACTCCATCACCCATTGTGAAGTTTATCTTCAGTCGTGACTGTAAAATGGCAATATTGACACAATTACTTTTTTCCATTGGGAGGAAAAGCTGAATGCCCATTCTCATCAACAGAAAGAGAATGGAACTGTGTTAGAATTTTATTTGATTGGACGGCCAAGAGAGCATTTATTGCCTGTCAGAAGTAACTGGTAATAGGATTTTGTTTTTCAAGCTTTTTGTACCTTTCCTTTACTAAAGACCCACAAACTATGGTCATTTTCTTAGGGGACCACTTACATTTAAATAAGCACTTGAGAATTGACTAAATCAGGTAAAACTATCTGGTTAAGCGGTCAGCATCAAGGGACTACTGACAGTCCACAGACCAGAGGTTGAAAAACACCGGAGATAACAAAAATAGTTATAAGTGGTTATAAACAGTTTTAAAGGGAGAGTATGTAAGTGTATGTGAGAGTTGAATCATATGTTCTTAAGCCATAACAGACACCATGACATGCACAATGAGAAGGAGAAGGACAATTAGAGAAGTGCATTATGACAAAATCCTGTTTCAACAACAAAAAAAGTTTAACGTTCGTGTGAATATGCATGCCAAAACTAAACCATTTTAGGGTGAAAGTAATGATATCAATCATCTAATGATCTGAAGGCTTGGGTAAGAAATTTGTAAAATGTGTGTATTTTATTTTTATCATTTTTTATGATAACTACTATTGTGTGTGTGTGTGTGTGTGTGTGTGTGTGTGTGTGTGTGTGTGTATATGATGTATTGAATTGTATGTTCATTTCATACTTAGTTACAGACTGTAATTTCATTTTAGTTTGAAAAGTAAATACGTTTTAAATTATGAACATTTAAGATATGCTACTTGTATGTGTACATTTTGAAAACAAATTGTGTGATGATTTAAACTAATATCAATAATGAAGAGTAGTGATGATAATTGAATATAATATGATAATAATGATAATGATTGTAAAAGCTGTAATAAAAAATACCTGTAAAATTGATTGTAACTTTGTGCTTTTTTCATTTGTTCTGCAGTACATATTGTCATGTGATAAAGTTTTTTTGTACATTTGGACACAGATATATGTGTGAGGTGCGAGGGTAGCGAGTTCGTAAAAGTGTCTCAATAATTAAAACAAGAGAACGGCAGCGACATGAAGAACGACATTTCTATACTTCTATCTCAAAAGAAAGGCAGCACCACACAGTCTTCAACATAACAGGACACAATAACCCCTGACTTAACCATATAACCAGTTTATAAACCACTTAACCATATACCGTAATAACTAATGAGGTGCCGGTGTGTGTTTGGGGGGTGCATTTGACATTGTCTCCAGTCAGCAGTTAGTAAGCCGGCGAGGTGGAGCGCCGAGAGGGCACATAGTGCCACACGTAGCAGCGGTCACATTATGAGTAAAATTCTGATCACATTCACTCATAAAGGCAATAGCAAACTTGAGCCAGAACAGAATGACGGAGTTGCTTAAGAAGAAGCACATTAAGGTCCTGGATTAAACAATGAAATCATTCATGCTATGTAAATGAACAGAAATGCAATTCCATGGTGCAGAAAAAACAATTACACCCCCAGATTTAAAAATGGGTACACCCCTAGGTGTTGCCCCGATGGCTGAAATAAGTTAAAATAAGTAATTTCTTGTCATTTTAATTGGGAGAAATGTTTGCCCATGCTTTTTTACAGTGCTGCTTCAGCATCATGTTTGAGGGCTTTCTTGAATGCACGGTTCCTGTCAATATTTTCACTGGACTGAGATCTGGGCTTTGACTGCCTTTCCATAACCATCCGTTTCTTCTTTGTGAGACATTCTTTTGTATCTTTGCTTGTGTTTCATGACTTTGTCCTGTTGCAAGAACCATGTTAAGTTTAGTTTCTGCTTTTTGACAGATGACCTCACATTCTTCTCAAGAATTATCTAGGACAATACAGAATTCAGGATTGACTCAATGATGGCAAGTTGGCCAGGCCCAAAGCTGTCCTAAACCATACTGCAACCCTCTCAATGCTTTAAAGTGTGTATCTTTTGTTGAAAATCTGGCATTCCACTAAACAAATCTGCCTTTGAATCATTGTTCCAAGCCAATTTTTCCATTTGTTGTGTCAGCTGTCTGATATTCAGTTCTTTCTTTTAGACCACTCATGCAAGCAAAGTTTGTTCAGTCTTATTCTGACAGGTGACTCCTGCATTTCAACACTGGGCTTGAGAGCCCCTTTCGGTTACTTCTTGGCCTGATTTCTTTCAGTTTTTTGATCTTGTTGGTTTGTGCTTTTTGTTAGATTTTTTTGTCCATTAAAATAACATCAAATTGATCAGAAATACAGTTTAGACATTGGCAACGTGGTAAATGACAGTTAAAACAACCGATTTTCAATGGAATGTCTACTTAGGTGTACAGAGGCCCTTTATCAGCAACTAAAAGCTGCGTACCAAAGGCGCGTTGTGTTTGCAAGTCCATCATTTTAAATGGCTGTGTGATCATTAGGAAATACTTTTGCAGTTAATTTAGCACATATGAAAACTGTTATGCTGATTAAATAAGGAAAAAGGGATTAAATCATAAGCGTCAGCTATTGTGGTTTCAATTACAGGCTCAAAGTGGCCAGAAACAAAAAAACTTTCTTCTGTAAGTTGATAGTTTGTACTTTTTCTAAGAAATGAAGGCTATTCCATGCTAGAAATTACAAAGAAACTGAAGATCTCATACAACATTTTGTGTTACACAGAACAGAGCAAACTGGCTCTAACAAGAACAAAAAGAGGAGTGGGAGGCCCCGGTGCACAACTCATCAAGAAGACAAATTCATTGGTGTCTAGTTTGAGAAACAGACGCATCACAGGTCCTCAACTGGCAGCTTTATTAAATAATTCCTTCAAAACACGAGTCTCAATGTCAACAGTAAAGCGAGACTCCCAAGATGCTGTCCTTCTAGTCAGAGTCAATTGCAAAGAAAAAGCCATATCACTGGCTTATAAAAAGAAAAGATTAAGCTGTGCAAAAGGACACAGGCACTGGACAAAGGGAGATAAAAAAAGTGTTATGCACAGAAGTTGGGGGTGTTCAAATAACAAAGAAAAACATTCATGAGACACAGACCTAGTGAAAAGATGCTGGAGGAGTGCTTGACGCCATCTGTCAAGTATGGTCAAGGCAATGTGATGGACTGGGATGGCACTTGAATAGAGCCTATTTCCTCGTACAACAGGACAGCAACCCAATGCACATCTCAAAACTATGCAAGAATTATTTAGGGAAGAAGCAGCCAATAATGGAGCGGCCAGCACAGTCACGGAATCTCAAACCTTTTGAGCTGTGTCATCTCTTCAGGTTACCTCCACAAAGTGACAGAATGGCAAAGGTCTGCAAGGATTTAATTGTTGCAAATGTTGGACTCTTTGACAAAAGCAAAGTTTGAAGGACACAATAATAAAACCAAATGTTACTGTTATAGTTATTGATTATTCATTCAATTGTAATTTAAGTGTATAAAACAACAAAATGCTGGGAAAGTGAAATGGCCCGGTACAAATAAACTGGGGAGCTAATAGGCACAGGACAACCTCGTCGGCAGCCTAGAGCACCTCCTGCCGATTGGATGCCCACTATTCCCCCTTAAGAATTATATATTGGGGCAGTCAATCTATATGTTGGTTAAATTATTAAAAAAATAAAACCAATATATTAAGTCAAGATTTTTACTTGTAATTACTTGTTTTGAGGGAGATTATATTGACAACTCGAGAGACAGTGAGAGAGGGCAGGGCTAGTTGAAGAGTGAGTGTGACAGTTGACAGATCAGTTGAAATTTTGCTTTTGTTTTGTGTTTATTGTATAGGAGACTCAAAACACACAATATTTTGAGTCTCCTATACTCTTTAAATGTTTTGCACAACTGCTATCATGCTTATTATGTGTTTCTAAAGGTAAAAGTAAAAAAGGTTATTTCCCCTGAAGCTGGCATTCTTTTGGGGAGGGGGCAATATTTAGAGATCTCGCCTAGGGCGCCAGTTTGGGCTGGAACTAAACATCCTGTCATATCACCATTGATTTTCCAAAGAATTCTTGGCACCTAATGAACCCTACACACAATCTTATATACAAAGACGTAATTTAAAGTATTCCTGGAATAATATGAACACAAAAAGTATTAATTCCAGAAGTTTTTTGATCGACTGTAGATTTTGCATACTGCGATTAGTGGGAAAATCTCCAAACTAATCAAACCAAATACATGCTTTGTGCCTATTTACCATATTAGAAATAAAAAAAGTAATATAATGAAAATGTAATAATTAAATGATTAAAATTGTTTTAATTATTATATTATAACAAATATAATAAATGACTCAGCCACTGTAGAAAATGTTAAGTCTACAACAGAATTCTTTAATGATTTAATGGCCATATCCCATTGATTTCTGCACTTAGATCCAGGTTTTTCATTGACCCTCTATTTTGCATTGAAACAAATATTAAACACAAACAACTTATACTATTATTCAGCACAAGATCTGAAGCCCTGTGTGACACTGAGCCCTACTCCAGCCACTGCTCAGCCAAGTTATGTCACACTGAAAGCATGGCAACGCTAACGCCTGCAAAAAGACCTGGCCTGGTAAACCGTACAGCTGGAGTGCACACATAGTTATGTTAAAGGCTACAGGCTAAAAGGCTAACAAGTGGCAATTTGTAACAAATGACAACAAGCTTGTTACAAAATGAATCACAAAGAACAAGGTAAAATGCTTTATATTGAAACATTGGTTAGTTAAACATCACCTCACTCATGTCTGGCAAACTACTCACATGTTGGCTGGGCTGAATTGAAACAAAAGGGGTTGTTTGCTGGAGATAAATAGGCAAAAACAAGGGAGGCGTTGCAGAATTGGTAACTGGACCAGTCTATTACCATAGGGTAGACAGGGTCGTCCAAGAAGGCTGTAATGGGGTTCGATGGGCTTTTGGGTAACAGGTTCAAGAATATTGATATAGATCATAGAAAGAAAATGGAAAAGATTTAAGGTGGACCAGGTATATTGGTTCTATTTTTAAAATTGTGATGAAGTAACTGTACAGTTTTCCCCCTACGTGTAATTGGCTAGGGCCAATGGAGCACACTGTTGAATGGTTATGGTGTCAAGTGGAAGACAGTCAGTACATTTTGGTTACACAGGAGGTGTTGTTGAATTGCTGTTCCAGGAGAAAAATGTTTTTGTTCATTAACTCGTTTATTGTGGTGTGGTTATAATTTTATGGTTTAGTGGATATGTTGTAGTTTTTGCCGGACCGCGTATACAGAGCCAGCCAAGAAGAGTGAATCTCTTACTGACTGACTAACTGACTGACTACCCCTTGATAAATAGCATAGGGGCTAGAAACACGGACCTCCAACTAATATGTCCCAACTAATATGTCCCACGTTCAAGTCTCTTCACAGCCAATACAAATTAGGCTTTGTTGCTGATAGAAAAAATGTTGGTGGCTACAACCTTCAGTATCTCCGTTTGAGTAAGCCTAAAATAAATCTGTTTATATTGAGACAAATTATTGTGCATTTTTGAAGTACGCATCTGTGCATGAATTTTGGGGTAAAATAGGCTGGTTAAAAACCCCTTGGGCAGTAAAATAGGAGGGGTTTTCCCGATTCTCTCATCTTTTCTCTTCAGTCAGTTATCGTCAACTATATTGATAGTTACTTTATCAATGTCATTCACAAATAAAATAAAAACTGACGTTTTGCACCATGAACTAGCTTTGGCTCTGTTAAGTTCAAGTAGTAAATAAGTTACTAGTAAGCCTATAACTAGTAAGCTAATAAGCTGTTAAAATGGCCTGTGGCAAAAGCCATACATTGCATAGATGCTATTTGTGGTGGTGGTAAACTTAATAAGAAACAATAATCAGTTTAATGCTGCATAGTGAAATACTCAAACTTAGTGTGATGTTAATGTGTGACAAAATGATCTAATGTCGAGATACTATACCAACACTGTAAAAATGCATAGCGCTGTGGTGTTGCATAGGCCTTTATTATTGTTATGTTGATTATTTTTGTTATTTGAGCCATTGCTGTTTAATTACTGTGTTATTACAATAATATCAGTTTTATTTTGATATATTGCATGGTAATTGATTTTTCTGTTTTCTTCAGTGTAGCCTGGACTTGTAATAAATGCCAAAACGGTATAAACCTTAGTTTGCCTTGCCACCCATTCTCGTGGTTATTATATCATTGAGTGCCAAAAAGAGCTTCCTCTACCCTGACTGGCTACAGTAGTGTGACACCCTGAGTACATAAGCAGCCTAAAAAAATTGGTTAGGTGATTGTACATGTTTTCAGGTATAATTGAGTCAGGAAATGTTTGACCCTCTAAAGAACCATTGCTGTCATCTCAACAGCAGCCAGTTTACCAGAGATTTTCTCATTGTTAATAGTTTAACCTGGAGCAGGATCTGAATATACTGCTGCCCCAATCCTGCTTGATAGAAGGTACTATGTAGTTTGGGTGAGAAACATAGGTGTTGGATTTGCGGCAAACATATACACTGATGATACAAAACATGACCCCTTAGAGGTGAAGCGTGTAGGATCTGAGCATTAACAAGTGTCATATGAATGTACGTTTTATTAGAAGTGAATGTGCCTAGATAATGATATAAACAGAGAAACCTCTGTTTAGATTCTCCCGGTAGGTTGCGCCCTGGTAACCACAGGAATTTTTACTTTGACCATTTGGTGTGGGGGTTACTGTCTTGGCTTTGTTAGATAAAGACACGCCTCACATGCATATAACAACTGGTTGAACCCCATTACAGTGAGTAGAGAGTAGAGGAGAGCAGAGAAGAGTTATTGAACATGTTAAATGTATTTAGTATTTTAATGAGAAATTCTCCATGTGTTTTTTACAAATTGGTTAAATGTATATTATTTAAGGTGTCAAAACTCCTGACATGATTCATCCTGATACCAGCCTTAAACATAAACAAAATCTGCCTTTTAAGATAAGGGTGTGTACACTTTTAAGATAAGGGTGTGTACACACTGATATCAGTGTGTATATCAGTGTGTATTTACAGTACCAGTCCAATTTTTGGGCACAGCTACTCATTCAAGGGTATATCTTATGAAAAAATATTTGTTATATTACTGAAGAGATCAATACTTTGAATTAACACTTATGTTATCATGTATAAACCAAATAAGTGTTTAACATATGAAAATACATTTGATATTGTAGATTCTTCCAAGTAGCCACCTAAATGAACTAATATTCTTTTGCGTATTTGAGGGGTGCCTTAATGAGTTGACCACAATGAGTTCTGGGACTGTTTCCAAATTCAGAGCTGATTTGGATAAAAGTCAAAGCCAACCATTAGAACAATTCTATGCAAAAAATATACAACCCTATTTCCAAAAAAGGATGCTGCGTAAAATGCTAATATAAACTGAATGCATGATGTGCAAATCATTTATCCCTATATTTCATTGAAAATAGTACAAAGACAACATGTCAAATGTAGAAACAGAAATGTTGTAGAAATTGTTTTTGGAGATATGCATACTGATTTTGAATTTTATGTCTGCAACACGTTTAAAAAAAAAATGTACCACTGTGTGGCAGCAGTTCTTTTAACAATGCTCTGTATGCATTTGGGATCTGAGACCAATTGCTTTACTTTTGAAAGTTAACTGTTGTCCTATTTTTGTTTGATATAGGTCTGCAACTCTCCAACAGTTTGGCGTCTCCTTTGCTTTATTTGTAACCTCACAACGCTTCAAACAGACAGGCCTGTTTAGCATCCGGACTCTTTTACTATGGAGCCATGCTTTTGTGATACGTGCAGAATGTGGTTGGGCATTCACTTGCTGAAATATGCAAGTCCTTCCCTGAAAACGACATTGTCTGGATGGCAGCTTATGTTGCTCCAAAACCTATATATATTGGTCAGCATTATTGTTCAGCAAGTCACCCATGCTATGCTGATGTACGCTATACCATCACGGATACTGGCTTTGGCACAGTGCACTGATGACAAGACGTATAGGTTCTATCCTCTGTAGCCCGGAGGACATGGCGTCCATGATTCCCAAAAATAATCTCAAATTTTGATTTGTCAGACCACATTACCACAGTCCATTTTAAATGAACTTTGGCCCAGAGAAGGCACTGGCTTTTCTGGATATTCTTTATATATGGTTTATTCTTTGCACGGTAGAGTATAAACTTGCATTTGTGGATGCTGCGACATACTGTGTTCACAGACTCTAGTTTTCGGAAGTGCTTCCTTAGGCTTTCGCCTGTGTCCAATGCATACAGAGATTACTCCAGATTCTCTGAATCTTTTAATGATATTGTGTACCGTAGAAGATAACATACCCAAACTCTTTGCAACTTTACACTGTGATACGTTTTTCTTGAATTGTGGCACTATTTGCCCGCACACTCTTTCACAGAGTGGTGAAACCCTCCCCATGCTCACTTCTGATAGGCCCATTCTCATTGGAATGATCTTTTAATACCCAATAATGTTACTGACCTTTTATTAATTTACCTAATTAGTTGTGTGACATTTCATCAGTTTTTTTTTTTTGCATTATGCAACATTACCTGTCCTTTGTTGACTCTATCCCAGCTTTTGAAACATGTTGATGGCATCAAATTCAAAGTGAGTATATTTTCCAAGAAACAATAACATTTCTCAGTTTCAACATTTGATAATTTGTCTTTGTACTATTTTCTACAGAATATAAGGTTTAAATGATTTGCACATCATTGTTTTTCATTTCATTTTATCCACCGTCCCAACTTTTTTGAAAACAGGATTATGTATTCAGGGGTTTTCAATATTGGAAAGTTTTTTCGAGGCTTTTATTAATCTATTAATATTAGGTGGTTCACACTATGAAGTCAATCCGCTTGAGGATGTCTCTCAAGCACGAGACATGAAATGCTGTGCTGTCAAAGTTGTGTAGTGTTGGAGACGAACCAGGCGCAGGCAGAGTGGCAGTCGATGTGATATTTTCATTTAAAATCAACACTGAGCACATAAACAAACTGGATGAAAACAAAGGCTGAAATGAAACAAAATACTCACCACTGACATGAAACATACGGAGACAAGCAACAATGAAGGAGTCTGGGGTGCGTTAGTGAATAATGGGAAACCGGGGAAACCAGAAAAAGCGGGAGATGACGGAGCTGTCCGCCACCTCACTGTCACAGGTGCCTGTTCCCATACCCCTTTACCCAACGCAGTGCAACACTGATTAGAGACACACCCAAGGACTAAAATATATACCTTTAGACTGCTGCGCCACTCAGGTGGCCATGATAGTGGGTCATTTGATAGTTGAAATACAAGTGTATTTATAACATGCTTCATTATCAGTTATAAAGACTCATCTATGGAGACTTCACTTATTGCGATCCATTATCCAAAAGGAATAAAGCAATACAAATATATCTGGTGTACTACGAAAATATTGTCAATATTTTCATAATTTAATTACATTATAACATGAAGAATGAAATGTAATTTATATCGTGGGATTTTTCACAAAGGGCATCACGAGTGTTTTTCTGCGTGGCTTACAGTCATGCATAATGGACTTGGAACTAGTTCAGAACAATTCCAGTAATACATTAACATTTTTCAAGCCTGACAAAATGAATGCCAAGTAAAGCCAAATAATGGTGGGGGGGGTATTGTAAAAAATTATATAATAATAAAGTACTGTTGGGCAAGGTTGAAGGATTACTTCCTACTAACAGCATCATATCCGACAAGACTGATGTGTGCACGTTCATTCAGCTGAGTACTGGTCTGCGTTTCATCATGCAGGAGCTGTCTGTCTGACTACTACAGGATGACTTTCTCCACCTCTTCAAAGTGTCTCAATGCAGCTGGATTCTGTAAACACATCCTCTGTAATGGTGGTGAATCCCAGGGTCTCATGTACTCATAAAACCATATAAACACTACCATAAATTCACAGCCCGTTTCATCATTTTTTACTGACACTACTTTCCGGATGTTGTGCAATTGTTCTTAGACACAAAATCGAGACTTGTTTTTTTGATTGTAAGACCATGTAACCAGGACTCTCTAGGCTCATATAGTGAGGATGGTGACTGTATAATGACCACAGACAAGGAACCCCTTAATCCACTAATAATTGTTGTCTGGTGATGGACAGTGCCCTTGAATATATGTTGAGTATTAGTCAAAGACAGTTTTTTGTATTCATATGTATTACATCTAACAATAAATGTAAATATGCTAAATTATGTAGCACTCGACTAACGCATTCAGACCCATTCACAATGTCATGTCCTTCTTCAGCTTCTATTCAGCTCAACACATTTTCTAAATTTCATTTTCTTTGCAGGCCTAATAATCTTTTCAGGTTTTGGATTTTCCCAATATTTTCAGGTTTTCACTCTCAAACTCTCCTTTCACTCTTCAAACTCTCTTCATAACTCTCCTTTCAATATTCAAACTTTCGTCATATTCCCATGATTGAAATCACTGCGATTAAACTGAACAACAACTACTACATTACGAAATCCGAACATGTTTGTTTCTTCCCCTTAAATAAATATTTACTGATTAATCACTGGAGGCAGTATCGAGTAGTGAGTCCTTGTATGGCTGTTATGAATTCTTTTGACGTCCTTCAGGTCTCAAATAGTCATTTGTATAAATTCTCTGGAATCAACCTGACTCATGTTTGTAATGTCCTTCCATGCTACCTCCCCCTGACAACCTCTATTCTGACGCCTTTATAAGGATGCTCACCCTACAACACTTTAGAATTTTTGACGAAGATATTGTGTGAAGACAGATCGCTTTTTCAAATTTCCTTAATATTTATTCTGAGAGTCGCTGTATTTAATGTATTTATTTTATTTATAATATCGTTTATTATCGCCTTCCACAAACAAAGAACCATATTAATTTTCTTCTTTTTACTAGAGCTTGCTCCTGGATTTTGTCTTCTAAATGTCCTTGTGTGAACACATATCCCTGCTTTCCTTTGCCCTCCTCCTCCTGCCTTCCTCTCTATCATTCTATATCCCTGATTCTAACCCAGTCCTGCCTTACAATGATCAAGTCCGTCTAAGACATCTTTACACAGGTATTAAGCTTTTTGTGTATTTCAACATGAGCCATATTATATTAAAAGTAGCAATATTTTTGCCTCTTTAGCATTGTTTGTGTTGACATCATTGTCGGGTTAACATGCAATGTTTTTCCCCCAGATAATGAAAGGAAAGGACTGTTTCTGGAGTTGACCCCTGATGGAAGAGTGACCGGGAGTTCAGTTCAAACCCCTCTCAGTAAGTATCTGAAAGGCACGGACAACAAGAATCGTATATTCTCATGTCATCTCCCAAACACCTGCAGTACATTACAAAATTGTATTGAATGAGTCTACTTTGTGTGGTCAGGTGTGCTGGAGTTGAAATCCGTTCAAGTTGGTTTGACAGTCATCAAAGGTGTGTCCTCATCCCTTTACCTCTGCATTGACAGCACTGGCCAGTTGAGGGGGCAGGTAAGCAGTGGAAAAAATATTCTAGAGTAGTTTAAAAAATGCCACAGGTTATATGTTACAGTTTATGAGTGAACACCTTGATTTGTTTACTGCATATAACAAATATGTTATTTTCATTTTTTGCTTTGATCAATAACCACAGAGACTTTACACAGAGGACGACTGCACCTTCAGAGAGCTGCTGCTGGCTGACGGATACACTCGTTTCCTGTCTTCACGTCATCAGCTTCCAGTGTCGCTATCCTCAAAAGTCTCCACGGAGCAAAACGGACACCCATTCTCTCGGTTCCTACCCATGAGAAACGATTTGGTATCTGGAAGTTTGACAGAGAATACAGCTGAAAATCAACCAAAGAGTCAGCTGCCGCTCAACATGGGTTCCGATGATCCTCTTCGTATGGTTCTCACTGGCGTATTTAGTCCACAGTTCTCTATGGAGAAGTGAAGCTGAAGAAAAGTTTGCAATGGAAGAATACAATGAAATGATTATGAAGACAAATATTTATTTTAAGGTTGACTGGATTGCATTGCTATGTTAATTCCCAAAGTGATTTTTTTAACCTTTTATAGAAACACTGTCACATTTATTGCTCCACAGCAAAAAACGTAAATGTATCCAAGCTGGCCATGCCGATGGTCTCATATTGAAGGTCAAGTTGAGTATGCAATATGTAGTAGAGTTCTCTTTTTTGTCATTAATTTCTTGAAATGTAGATATAATTTATTATAATTTATATTTTTCAAACTGTTGAAGCCTAAATTATGTATTGAAAAGTACTTTTGATTTGATATTATTTGTAAGGGATTATTTATGCTCTAGCCCAACAGCATATTGCCTAATAAAAAACAGTCATGTTGTTACACTTGAAATATTTATTTATGTAAGTAATATGAAGTATGTTTTTATATAAATGTTTTCTAGAGAAGTATGACTAAGCTTTCTGCATTTATCCTAAATTGACCAACACTGAGATGCACAGTGACCAAAGGTAAGAATAGGGATCATAAAACAATGTTATAATAAGAAGCGAGGCATAAAGTGATGATGCCAATGCACTTTGGCTAAGGGTTTTTCTTTGGCACAGTGCAATGCAGACTGTCTTAAAACAGCCCATAGCCAGGGTGAATTAGTTATATATCACAATCACCAGAGATGCCTAATTTATCATAAACTGGTTGCCAATCTTTGAAAATATAATGTATATATATATATATATATATATATATATATATATATATATATATATATATATATATATATAT
>JACXGJ010002229.1:0-68775 GCA_016801105.1 Esox niger | reverse complement strand
GTTACAAGCACCCTGCTCTATGAACCTAGTGTTACAAGCACCCTGCTCTATGAACCTAGTGTTACAAGCACCCTGCTCTATGTACATAGTGTTACAAGCACCCCCCTCTATGAACCTAGTGTTACAAGCACCCCGCTCTATGAACCTAGTGATACAAGCACCCTGCTCTATGAACCTAGTGATACAAGCACCCTGCTCTATGAACCTAGTGTAACAAGCACCCTGCTCTATGAATCTTGTGCTACAAGCACCCTGCTCTATGAACCTAGTGTTAAAAACATGCTGCTGTATGAACCTAGTGTTACAAACACCCTGCTCTATGAACCTAGTGTTACAAACACCCTGCTGAATGAACATAGTGTGACAAGCACCCCGCTGTATGAACTGAGCTAGGTCAGAGGGATCCGTCTGTGAGGGAAAGCAGCATGGTGTTTCAGTAGTAAGCGACCCTTGGCCTCTTCTCTGTCTGTGTGTGTCCTGGTTGTCAGTGCACAGAGAGATAAGGCATTATCACTGACACATACCCTCTGCACTGGCTGCTCTTAAGAAAACCCACAGCGTATCAAATTTTTGTACATACTATCAATTTTCCAGAGAGCTGTAGTTTCTAGTGAATCAACCATTATATTTCCATAGAAAATTTTGGAATTCATGAAAAAAAATGTCTTTGCTTCCAAACATATACAAAACATGTAGGGTTTCTTAACTACAAATGGTATTCACTACATTTATATTTTATTTAGGATATTGTTTAAAAGGTGTTATTTTGCATTATATTTTAAACATTTTAAATGGTACAGAGTTTTTTTTCAAATACCTAGCTGTTATAACTGTGAGTAACTAAAAGTGACAATGAATGCTTAATGACTGCTGACATACATTCCATAAAAGTTAATAAACATCTTGTAGCTTACTGGTCCACTTAAAAACATTCCTTTAATGTAACCTCTACTCACATCTCATGATTTATTCTTCTCTGTGAAAGTCAGATATAATAAAGTAAACAGCAAACAGTAGTGAGTTTCTGGCTAAACTTGTTCACTGCTCGGCAGTTGAAGTTGTTCTCACATTTTGTGAATGAGTCAGAAACAGACTTATGAGACCGGGCAGACAGGACATCTATCTGAGCTATCCATCCCACCACTTTCACATCTGGGATGGACAAACTTCCCACCACAACATGCCAGTACATGGTGGAGCTGCCTGAGATGAAGGCTGTCCCCGGAGAGGGAGATGAGTCAATGTTTGCCTTCAAATACACAGGATGCCTCAGGGGTTTGCTGAGGCAGAACGAGATGTCTCAGGGTGACCCTGTACCTGCAGGGCCTGGGCCCTGTGAGAACCCATCCACGCCTGAAAGGAGGCCTGCATTCCTGCTGCCTGACTCAGCTTCATGTTGCTTGGGTTGGCCCGACTGGTCATTAAGGGAAAAAGTCAGCGTGCCCTCTAAAGCAAACAGGCAAGCACGGAGGGCAGGACAGACAGTAGGGCATAGTGACCAGACAACAACCAGATGCATGTCATTTCCTCTGGGATAGAGGGAATGAGATACACATATTAACAGTCAGGCTGTGACTCTTGTGTATGTCAACTCAACCCTGTGACACCCATATTTAAATTACATTGTTGATACACGTAAGGGGATGTTATTGAGTGGTTTCATGTCATTTAGCTCTTTGTTTATGCACAATTAACCTACTGTAGGGGATCTCATTGAAACTCCCAAAACCATATCACATTTTTGTCATACTCATAACCTCCCCCATGCATTCTCATCAACCCCTCCCACTAATTTCCCGTAAACTAGCGCCTCACTTCCTCATTCCTGTGAGGGTAGTAAATACATGCCGATGTGTTCGTGCTTGCTTCTGCTTGTTGTTCATTTGAGGCTTGACCGTGAATGAGCTTTTGGGTGCAGTCTTGAGGCCAGTCATTTCACAACCAAGCTTGCTTTTGGTCATACAACCACCAGGCTATATTAAGTACTACGTATGCAATGTATATCATACAGTCCCAGGGAATGTACTGTATCTCTGTCACCATTTTCTTTAGGTTTATTGAGTGCAAGGTGTTTACCAGTCATTAAAATAGTGGAAGTAGTAGATAGGAAAATGCCATTTGATAGTAATGAAGAACTTAAAAGTAAAAAATAGGAATTGAACCTTGACTATAACTGTAAAACATTTCCTCCTTTGAATAGCCTATGTGTTGCGCACATTCAGATAGATGGTGTGTATTGAAGGCCTGATGGGCTTCTGTCAGTCATTCCCAGACAGGGGGACGCTCAAGTCATTAGGCTGGAATGTTATCACACTGTGATAACTGAGCAAAAGGAGCAATGCTGGTACAGAGATGCAACTATTTTATCGCCACAGCTACTCTAAAGGTCATATGTCAATCACAGGCATGAACACCTGGACAGAGAAATGATCGTACTGCTTTTTGTCTATTTTGTACTGTACTCCCTCTGACATTGCCAGACAACTAGCCATTGTTTATAAGTCATATGTTCTGTAAACCGGGGAAGGATGATCAGTCAGGGCAGGCAGTGTGTTGTGTGCTCAGGGCCCACAACAATGATGGGCTATCTTCTGTTGCCACCAATAAATAGCAAGACAAATATGCTTACAAATAGAAATACTCAAAAACTGGAAATGTATACTTTAACCTCATAGTACTTTGAAGCCACAAGATTAAGAAATGATTCCCTGTACCAATACTTACAGAAGGTACTGTACTTTTGATGGTGTGCTCATTTCCTAGTCAGGCAGAAATCAGCCAGTGGACAGGAATGAGGAACGTGGATGGACCTTCCCCGTGCCCTGCACCCAGGACCAGCTGCAGAGCAGACAGAAGGTCCACCTGGAGAGAGCAGGATGTTTCATTAATAACACGCCTTGACAGTGCTGAGGTTCTGCATCCAGCATGGTTGTTATAACATGCAGTAACACTTCATCATAACATCATTTTTCAAAAGGATTTATTAATTGGTTTAAATGAACTTACTGAGGGTTATATATGAATTGGTAAATCCTTTTCTGTTTTAAGAAAAGTACACTCACTATTAGGCTTTTGCCAAATAGTGGGTAAATATTTGCCAACATTTACAAATATCATTGTGTAGACTAAGAACAGCCAGTGTGTAGACTTTAAGAACAGCCAGTGTGTAGACCTTAAGAACAGCCAGTGTGTAGACTTTAAGAAAAGCCAGTGTCGATAAACTTCATCCATGAAGTCCACACCTTTTTCAGCAGTAATTCTTTAATGTTTTCAGCGGCTAATGATTGGAGAAAATTTACAAAGAATTTCAAACTGCACACCATCCATTTGTAAATACGTATCACCTCATATGGTGTATCTTGTTGCTAACTTCATTGTACATGTTTTTCATTGTTTTCGTCTTATGTACGTTTTTGTTCTTGCTAGTTTTATGCATTGGGCCAGGATGACATTGAGTATGAGTTCTCAATCAGCTTACCTGGTTAAATATAGGTGAAACAAATCAATGCATTCCCTGTCTTTCATGTCTGCACACTCTACACAGACCACTTCACCCTGAAGCAGAGGTGTCAGCTTCCTCTGGGCCCTGCTTAAATCCCTGTCCTTCAGATACCTGTTCTCCGGATTCAAGGCGATGGCCTCAGACAACAGAGGGAGACGACTGTTCAACCTTTGGCTAATGCAATTTGATTTCACCACTAAGGGCACCCAGATGGGACATGACTGAAGAATTGAATTGTAAGGAGTCTAAACCACTGTGAGTGGAACTGGAGTTTGTGAAATGCAAATGGCTAGCATGAAAAGATTGCTGAACCACTGACATTACATTTTCAATGCATTTAATCCTAACGATTGATAACTATTTGTATAAATGTAATCCTAATCATTGATAACTATATTTCTATATATAGAAGCTTAAGCTTTGATAACTATATTTCTATACATTTAATTCTAACCCTTGATAACTCTTTCTATACATTTGATCCTAATGCTGACAATAATAATGTTACAAGCACCCTGCTCTGAAAATATAATTCACTGTTAATGATGTGGTCCCAGACAAAGTGCATTTAAGGTAACTAATGACAAAATGTTAACAAAGAAAACGAAGCTGTCAACTGCCCATTCAGACAATCGTGTTATCACCTTGACCGGGCAATCTTCTGGACTAAATTAACAATGCCACAACAATGAATTTTGGAAGTTGAGCCCTTTATTTCCTTCCCTAGAGTCAGATGAATTTATTTACACATATAATTTTTATCTAATTGGATCTGTATGAAGACAGTGAGACATTGTTTTATTAGCTAATACTATCAAGCGTTAGGACAATGCCATGAGGTCTGGTTGTCATAGACTTCCAGTTATATCATAGCTAGCAATTGTGCTCAGGCAAAACTTCATACTAACTGCATTCAGAGACATAACAATGATAATCCAAGTTAATTTCACTCTGGGGAAATCAATGCCAAAATTCGGTAATTATTCCTTTAAACGGAGTTGATGACAGGTTAATAAATGCACTGTTACTGCAAGGTTAATTTTCCAAGGGTCTCCAAATAAAAGAGCATATATCAGATTGTCAAAAAAGGGCCTGTAATAAAAACAACTGAACTGATTTGTAGTAAATGAATTTGAGATGACTGTGTAGGGACAAAATAGGGTGGTATAAGAAGGAGGGAAGCTACATTCAAATCCTGTCCCAGTGTTGTTGTCTTTCTCTGACCTCCCATGCAGAGCCAAAGCACGATGACTAGCACCCTGTCATGGCCCACAGCCTGTCATTCACTCCATGTCCTGGCAGTTCCATCTGCAGTTCCTGCTAGTGCCCATTGGACCAGTTTTGTAACTAGCTTATTAACTCCAATACTTGGCTTTGAACTCGTGATCCGAGTTAGGCTAATCCACTACATTCTCTCAAGCGTTTTGCCGTTACTAATAAATTGCCTGAGAACGTGAGCAGACTGGCAGTGAAACAAAAAGTGGAATTATTCATGGAGTGGAGAAAATAGGTGAAATTCTTTGTCAGCTATTGGGGCAGTCATGCAGAGGCAATTTGCAAAAAGAAAGCCTATGACAAAAAACATCCTGCTAAGTGAACACTTAGTGAATAAAATAATACATATTCTGACCCCTAGAGCAACTTTTGCCAGGAACTGTTATTTTTCTGGAGAATCCTGCTGCAGTCCAGGAAGGAATGTGGGAGGCTGCCAGGGACGCACATTTTGTATCCCGTCTGAGGCTAATTTAACAGTACTTCAGTGACAAATAAAACGCCTATGGTATCTACAGTCATGAGAATTTACACTGAAACGAAACCAAAATAAACACTCAAATTAACCTCTGCCGCCACCTTTTGGCACCTTTTAATGCTACAGTGAAATGAAATGTTAGTTGAGCAACAAGCAAAAAAGCAAAATGACATTGATAAATATGGATATAATATAAGCAATGAATAATCAAATAAAAATACTGTAAATATCCACTGCTTTATGCTACCAGACACGACTCCCTGAGAAAATGCCACTAGTCATATAAACACAGCAGGCCTGCGGGATGTTGGATTGGGAAATATTTGTGAGTAGACTAATGCTGTGTACACATTGCATTGCTTATTATTTAAAGCATGAACAGTTTAGTTCTATTGATCTATTAATGCCACCCAACAGCATATTAGAGCAGGCATTATATATGAATATTAGGAGAAAGACACAAAAGCAAAAGATCTGTAGTAATGAATTACATTTATTGTTAATCTCAAAACATTTAATACAATATAATTAATATTTTATTACTATAAATATTCTGATTACTCTGAAAAGGGAGGTTATGTTAAAACAATTCAAATTAAACAAATTTAGAGACCACATCATTATCGTCAATTCCTGATTAATGAATTAATTGCATGTTTTGCATTTGACAAGAAAGCAAAATTAGGCAAGCCCAGTTTGGCCGGGCCGCGAGTAGAAGCAATCGTGGTGAACGGGGGGGCTTTGAAAAGCAGCCATTTATGGGCCAATGAGAGCTTTGTGAGAACACTTTGTTCCTCTGCTAATCTATCTATACCAGTGATAACAGAACAAACATATAGATTGAATGACTTAAATTAGAAATACTAGTTGTTTGTCAATCAACATTCAATATTTTGTTGTTAGTTTTTAGCTTAGTTAATGTGTTTCTTCACAAAGCAATATGTTTTGTTGCCTTCACTCTAACCTGCTCGTCCTGAGTAAGAGAGCAGCGTTTCAGGACACATAGGCAAACACTTCAAGCCATTTATGATGTTAAACATGTCAGTTGCAGTTAGTCCATCGCAACAAACAAACTACACTCATTCCAGCAAAATAAAAGATGCAATAACAGACTTGTCTGGCAGCGAACTGCTTTGACCACTAAGCCACACAGCAGTGGTGAGTGGTGTAACATCCTATGTCTCTGTATGCAACTCTAAAACATCAGAGGTGGGATAAATGTCATGAGTTTGACAATGAACAATATATTTGTCATTCGTTTTTCACATAGTTAACTTATTTCTTCACAAAGTTCTATCAAGCAGATTAGTTGGGAGAGAGAAATATGTTTCATTGCCCTCACATTAAACTGCTCTTCCTGGGTGAGAGAGCAGTGTGTTTCAAGACAAAGAGCCCAACACTTCAAGCCATGTACGATGTCAGACATGTCAGTAGCAATTCGTCCATCGCAACATAACCATGAACTTACTCTATGTAGTTACCGAAGTCAGTCAGTCCATCCGTCCGTCACTCAGGCCCTCCGTCCGTCAGTCCGTCCGTCAGTCAGTTCGTCCGTCACACCGCCAGTCCGTCCGTCACACCGCCAGTCCGTCAGTCACACAGTCAGTCACTCAGTAGGTGACATGCGTTCTTGGCCCGCTCCAGTTATACGGTCCAGCAAAAATCTAAAATGAATGGGGAGCAGCAGTGTATCTGTATCTGGGCAAAGAAGGCCTCTTGTGATTCACTTGTATTACCATCCTGCAGTTCTATAAAGAATGGGGCAATGTGCATTGTAGGTCAGACAAGGAGTGGATTGTCTAGCACTGCCACTCCAGCAGCCACACCTCCATCGGAGTGTTCATCACTCTTGGTCCTCAGCAGATGTCCAGCACACTCATTCAGCACCATGTCTTGGCCCCGCCTTTGTGGATACAGAACATCAAATCAACTATCATCAACAGGTGAGTTTTCTGACTATATAGGTATTGTTCTAAATGACACTATTCATGTTTGTCCGTGGTGGGAGTGGTCAGAACTTAATGAAGAGGGGTGCTCAAGGAGGATCCATTGTGAGCTCCACAACACGCACATTAAAATCCCAACAAGCTAGGCATCTAACTTCTCAGCTGTTCAAATCTGAAATGTTACCAGTCAAGAAGTGGCTACTTCAGAAACACCAACAATTGTTCCTGTAACCTTTTAGAAACCCCTTTCATTTATCACCTTCACAAGTTAGTTAGTAAAACATATATATTTTTTGACAGCAGAAAACAAATAACAGTAAGGAGGTACAGCTGTTTAAGAAATTCAAATCAATCCAATAATTAAATTTCAGTTCTCAACTATTAGCAAAAAAGTAGCTCTCAAAAGAATTCCCGGATTAGTGCTTTTGCCAAACAACTTGACAACACAATCAGTCAATGGCAATTCATTAAAAAAAATCTGCAGAAATGCATTTTCCTAGTGTGGAAATATAAGTACAACCCGAGTTTCAAAAGCTGGTGTTGCCCCTTTGGCTGAATAACTCCATGTAGTCGTTTCTTATAGCGTCTGGGAGGAAATGATATGTGTATGGTGGGTTGAGAAGTGGACTTCCAGGTATTAGTTGTTTTGCTTATTGACACTCGGCCTCACATTATACATCGTATGCAAGTCGGCCCTGAGGCAGGCCGAAACCGTAATGCCGACCTCTATGACCTCTATGTATTACAGTTGTAGGACCTACTTGCGTTACAGTTGTATGACCTCTATGCATTACAGCTGCATAACCTCTATGACCTCTATGCATTACAGCTGTATGACATCTATGCATTACAGTTATATGAGGCTCTATGCATTACAGTTAAATTAGGTTCTATGCATGACAGTTATATGAGGTTCTATGCATTACAGTTAAATTAGGTTCTATGCATTACAGTTAAATTAGGTTCTATGCATTACATTTATATGTAGTTCTACTGAAAGGCAGTATTTTAGTTTGGCATTGTAAACCTTCCCAGACTCAAGGGCATCAAGAATGTTTCTTCTGTAGGCCTCAGATAGGCATTCTAAACTTGGCCTGATGTGTTACTAAACAGCCATGTTGTTAAGACCAATTAATCTTGGAAAACTGCTCTAGTTCATACCTAATAATCAGATATTCCACTACCACAAACAGTTTTAAGAGATGAATCACATCACACAAATGTACTTGCAAAGTTAACATATATTGTTTCTATCCCGAATCTGAGCCCTTTTAACATGGGCAAACTAGTTTGGAAAGGTTAGTTGAAATAAAAATTGTGTGTAATCAGAAAACATGAAACGGCCTGACACACACAGACAAGTTTGTACAGCTAACCTCATAGGGACCAGAAAATTGAAATTGCATGCTCCCTTGCCCTAATCTTAACCCTAAACCTAACCCTTACCCTAATCCTAACCTTAACCTAACCCTAATCTAATTCTAGCCCTAACCCTAACCTCAATAAAGTAACATTTATGCCTAAACTTAACTCTAAAATTTTGCCTCATGGGGAACAGCAAACGGTCCCCATGAGTCCAATTTCTTGTGATTTCACTATACTCATTGGGACATTTGGTCCTCATGAGTATAGTTAGACCTAACACACACACACACACACACACACACACACGAAGAGGAGACAAAGGGAATCTTCATTACACAGCCCAAGCAAACAGCTATCATCACCACACATTCAGTGAATAATTTTCATTTGGCCAACATGAGCACATCCGCAGTTGTAGTGAGTTTCACAACGTTTCCTGACCAGAAATCTAGTGCATTCGATAGCGCTTCCGCAAAAACATGCAGAATTTCTTATAGGTCAACAGAAGTCACGGCGACCTTTGTATGTAAACAGAAAATTGACAACCTCCCTCTCTTCTATTGGCTTTACTAAGACAGAAAACAATCTCTCCTCAAACAAGCATTGGCAGACAGCAAGTAATATCCCTCAATCATTTCCAGAAAATACACAACATTTCTGTTCAAACAGTAAACAAGCACCAAAAAACATGAATAGTGTAAGTATATATATCAATAGTGTATAGTATATCATGTAAATAATTTAAATCACCTAAATGGCTTTTGTAAGCCATTGAACCAAAAGAAATTGAGCAGTTGCTGTAATTCAGCTAGTGTCCACAAGGTGGGAGCAGATTCCGAATATGCCTTAAACACTATTTAAAAAATGTAAAACTGTCTAAGAACGGAGTCTGAATGTACCTGACATAAACCCCAAACACGCCTAGTTCACTTAGGCAAGTGCTGAGTTTGAGAGGCGACCCCAGCCTTAAAAGGTAGTTGTGTACTGGGCGGGGCTGAACCTTGTCCATCAGAATATAGGCCATCCTCTCAGTGCTGTTCTTGACACCCTCTAGTACTTGACAGATCTCAGCTCCATAGATGTTGTTGCCTACAGGAGAGGTATTGTACACATTAGCAGACAGTTCAGAACAGGACTAAGTTAAAGGCAATCATAGTTAAAAGAGGTCGTCTTACCCCCACCTTCCCTCTGTGGCTTCAGAACAAACTGATTTGGTTTTGCCAAAGCCATAGCCACTGTCTTGTCACCTTCCGGACCCTGTTCGCAAGATTAAATTCTGACAGCTGAAGCAGTGATACCAACTGTATGGTAACAAAGACGTAATGTACTGTACGCAAATACTAAAGAGACCAGAAGGTAACAGTTTTATTCACTTACCATATCTAGGGTGTACAGCCCAGCAAAGGTGGCCCGGATTTGCTCCACAACATCCGGTTCACCAGGGAAGAACCTCTCAAGAACACCAGGTCTGGCCAGTTCCTGTTGGATCTTCTTGGTGCCAGCCAGGTGGGTGCTTATGTCTGGACACTTCACAGCCAGAGAGCGCTCTATCATGAGACGAGCCTCCCAGTTCTATACAAAATACAAAACGTGTTGATATCAGGTAGGGCCAGTGGACGTTTGGATTTACTCATCACCCCAACCACTGGTCATAACAGTCACAAATGAACAGGGCGTATGCACTGCGTCCATGAGGTAAACTGGCAGGAACAACACAATGCATTTTCACTTTTGTGGAAACTATTCATGTACTATAGAATCCTTTAAAATTATTTTTTAAAAGCTTACTTTATTAAGTGGCATTATGAATTATTTTGCCAAAAGTAAAATGTGTAAATTATCTGGGACATTTATTTTCCTCTAGGCTTCTTCCCAATAATTTCACTAACTATCATATCTTGCTTTACATGAAATCATAAGGGACAATGTATTTTTTTTTTTAAAAGCCTTTTGGCTGTTCTTCAGTTTCAGTCAGTGGAACTGAACAAAGCTATTTGCAGATTTGCTTTCAAGCGTTAATAATTAATAACACAATTGTTACAGCTTTTGTAAGGATTGATTGGCAAAACTATTTAAATTCAGATTTTATATTAAAGCATTATAAAGAATGCATGAATAGCATAATCAATAGATCTCAATTGATATATCGGTTCACCGATATTAGCAGTTTACCAATATACTTGTATTAGCGATTTATTCACGGACCAATATATTGGTTTGCAAATCATTATTTGTTCTGAAGAGGGCACTCTTTCACTGGATAAAAGTTTGCACAAAAGTACAACACCCACAACCTTAAAACAGTGGGAGGGAGAACAAACTACTATTAAGGTGAGTTTCAATAGAAGCTTACCAGTATAAAAAGGTTCCACAATATGCAAATGATTTCAAAGTGGCATAAAACACTGACGCTATGGCTAAACTCACTGGTTACCGCTATACTGTAGGTACTATACTTTTTGTACTTTTCAAGCTCTGTGATTAAAACATTTTTAGCAACCTATAACAACGGGACATTGCAACGGACCCCCTTTTCATTTTAACGTTGTGATGTACGGTACGGATTTTCCAAGTCAACACTTATGTTTCTTTATTTCCATGACAGCTAGCTATATAACTCACTTTAGATCTGTGGGACTAAGGAAGTGTGTTTCACAGTACTTAGGGAACATGTTTAGCTTTGACTAAAATACAGTAGTTTCATCATAGAGCTAAAGTTAGTTAGCTAGATAGCTGCCTTGGGGAGTTTAGCTTGGACGAAGGCAGCACTGTATCACCAGCAGAACACGTTATTTTGTGATTTACCTTTTAAATTACGACTATAAGACTTATTTGGCAACGTTCCTACTGTTGGTAAAAACATAACTACATAACAAAACGTTGTAGATGTGCCATCTTGTTTTTGTTGAGGTAGCTAGGCAGCGCAGAGCGAATGCAGCATTTGATCCATGTTTAGTTGTTGCCACAATTGCAGTAGTGACTGGTTGTCAACAATTGCCTCTTTCTGTTGAACACTGAGAAATTAATTGCAAAAAGTTAAGGAGGAATATTGGAGAAAGCGCACCATTCACATCAATATGTATGTTTTCAATAGGGTTATGTGTAGTTATGGATCACATCAGTGGAAAGACCAATTCACTTGGCTCAATGATTTGCTCATTGCTAATGTTATATTATAAAATGTAGCAATACTTCTAATACTTAGATTGCCTGTTTGAGCGTGCATATCATGATACAATTCTAGTATACCCTTTGAGCTGTCAGGTGCCAAGGCTGAGAAGCTGTGCTTCCTACTGTATACTACTCAAGTGGCAGTAGTAATGACTGTATAAATAAACAGACCTTTGAGACCAGTAAAGGAAAATACAGACTGTTCATTTATTGTTGTCTTACTAGTGTTATTTATTATCTTTTTACTTTAATGTTATTTTTTTAATTCAAAACATGACATTGTAGGGAAGACGTTGTGGCAGAGTAACAAGGAATGGACATGTAATTCAATTAATTAAGTTTCATTTTAAGAAATCCACTTTCTGAGTCTTCCATCTAGGCTGGTTTTAAGCAAAATCCATGCAGAAAAATCTATCTTTTTCCTTTTCAGCTATAATAATAATAATAATAGAAGAATCGGCAGATATTATCTGTATGAGTAAATAGTTCCACTCAAAAATCAGTACTGGGTACAAAAATCCCATATCGGTTAGGCTCTAATAATCGTTTGTGTGATATATTGTCGTTGCCTATATTATACATGCATTCTTTTTCTTCGCTATTAAAATTATTGCTTGTGAGACAACCCAGTATGGCAGGTCGACGGTTATTGACGGTTGTTGACATTGTCAATAAACATTTATGTCCTCTCTAATGAGAAGCCTTAAAAAGTTATTGCCAGCAGTTTTATGTTGAAACTTTTTATAATCCCTGACAGGGCTCTGAGAATACTGGAACATGTTTTAAAGTATTGTGCTCAAACCTGTTCTGTGTAGTTTTGCGGCATGTATCCATTGCGGAAATATACAATGGCCACTTCCCGTCCATCTCTGCAAAAACAATGAATGAAACTAACCAATATATATAGCTTTACATCGAAAGTAAGAATAGTACATTTGCCTTTCAAAAGTAAAAGATGAAAATATGTTTCTATAGGTAAATAACATTCGATATGGACATGATAAACATGTTAGTCAAACTTACACAAAGAGCCTTTTATTCTGATCAAGGCATCCAGTTTTACATACATCTTCAAACTGCCGTCGTATAACAGAAATGTTCCTAAACACAAGCAGAAATTAGAAATGTACAGTGGGACAAAAAAAGTATTTAGTCAGCCACCAATTGTGCAAGTTCTCCCAATTTTCATCACAGGCACACTTTTACTATGAGAGACAAAATTAGACATTTTTTTTCCTGAAAATCACATTGTAGGATTTGTTATGAATTTGGTGGAAAATGGTGGAAGTTAATCTCAATATTCAATCTCAATAATCTCACAATACATGGCCAGAATCATTCCTTTACACGGATCAGTCGTCCTGGTCCCTTGGCAGAATAACAGCCCCAAAGCATGATGTTTCCATCCCCATGCTTCACATTAGGTATGGTGTTCTTTGGATGCAACTCAGCATTCTTTCTCCTCCAAACACGACGGGTTGAGTTTTTACCAAAAAGTTATATTTAAGTTTCATCTGACCATATGACATTCTCCCAATCCTCTTCTTGATCATCCAAATGCTCTCTAGCAAACCTCAGACGGGCCTGGACATGTACTGGCTTAAGCAGGGGGACACGCCTGGCACTGCAGGATGAGTCCCTGGCGGTGTAGTGTGATACTGAAGGTAGCCTTTGTTTCTTTGGTCCCAGCTCTCTGCTGGTCATTCACTAGGTCCCCCCGTGTGGTTCTGGGACTTTTGCTCACTGTTCTTGTGATCATTTTGACCCCTCGGGTTGAGATCTTGCATGGAGCCCCGGATCGAGGGAGATTATCAGTGGTCTTGTATGTCTTCCATTTTCTTATAATTGTTCCCACAGTTGATTTATTCACACCAAGCTGCTTACCTATTGCAGATCCAGTCTTCCCAGTCTGGTGCAGGTCTACAATTTTGTTTCTGGTGTCCTTTGACAGCTCTTTGGTCTTGGCCATAGTGGAGTTTGGAGTGTGACTATTTGAGGTTGTGGACAGGTGTCTTTTATACTGATAACAAGTTCAAACAGGTGCCATTAATACAGGTAAAAAGTGGAGGACAGAGGAGCCTCTTAAAGAAGTTACAGGTCTGTGAGAGCCAGAAATCTTGCTTGTTTGTAGGTGACCAAATACTTATTTTACCAAGGAATTTACCAATAAATTCATTAAAGTCCTACAATGTGATTCTCAGGATTTTTTTCTCCTAATTTTGTCTCTCTTATTTGAAGTGTACCTATGATGAACATTACAGGGCTCTCTCATCTTTTTAAGTGGGAGAACTTGCACAATTGGTGGCTGACAATACTTTTTTGCCACACTGTATACACCATTGATAGCAAACTAGATTGGTCTAGCACACTAAAGCTCCAAAAGTGGACAGCATCACTAACAAGACATGAATCTGGTGACTGTGGCAGAACAGATTATGTTGTGTTTGACCAAGTACCGAGGGCTTACCTCTTCCATAGTTCATTCTCCACATATCGATGGTCGTAGATGTTTCTTTGAACCTCTTCAACCAGAAACAATATGACAGCCCTTGAAAGACAGAATTACCTGAATTACCTGCAACCCAAGCCATTTGATCCATAATGGTTCTTGTTAATAGCTAGGTTTCATGCAAGTATTTTAAAAACTGCATAAAGAAAATATGCATGTGCCTATTCATTGTCAGCAAGAGGCGTTAATAATGCATCTGACAAACAAATCATTATATATGTTGCAAGAAAGCACCTCCCCTCAACACCAAACAGTAGTTATTACTTCCTTGTATCAAGTTGATGAGGAAGCGCGGTGTGTTGCGCATGCAAATAGCTGGCAGACAGGTAGTTAATAAGAACCAAAACACTCACAGTTACTGAGCAAATACTGCAGTTACAATAGCTTATTTTCCAGATGAGTCACAGCCCCCCCTGCTCTGTGTGTTACACAGGTCACATCAGCCAAGCTACAAAGTTAGAGCCTCTGACCAGTAACTAAAACGTTGCTGGTTCAAATGCCCGGCTCAGCAACTGGAACAAGATTGTGTCCTGTCGTTGAGCAAGACAATGACTAATTGCTCAAATAAGTTGCTATGGATACAATCATCGGGTAGTTGACAACAATATTCAGTGTGTTTCAACTAAACCAACAACAAAGCGGTGATTACATAGCACACAGAAGAAAAAATATGTCTGCAACTCAAGTACTAAAGTCATTGTCTAAAAGATCCTTTCCATCAAACCAGTTCTAACATTCATTTATGGGGAATTTATTTACCGGCATAAAACTGAAACGGAAACATAGTTACTGAAAAAGACAAGCAACAATCCCCCTAGGTTTCCATATTATCATTCTGATTTACTGAAAGAAGGCAAACTAACTGACAAATCGGAGTGGTCCCGTACATCACCTACCTCTCTGAGCCATAGAGTTCCCAGGCCTTAGATAAGCCCTCTGCCAGGCCAGCAGACGGGTTGTTATCCAGGATACGCTTACAGTCCTCCAACCGACCAGCCACCTTCAGGATGTGTCTGTTGGTGCAGAAATACAACAGATGTATTAAGTGTCATGCACCCCTTGGATTCTACTCAAATTCTGTTGTCATACAGAGTGGGACAGAAAATGACTTTGTGAACAAAAGAAACAAAAAGGCATCTCAGTTCAGAATAAATATAAATATATTAATAAATATTTAATCCACAGCACTATTATTAACTTGACCATGCTTAGAGATATATTTAACAGAATATGTTTTGTATAATTCTAACAGAACTTTTGTCAGTTTCACATTACGGGGTATGTAATGATTATCAGTCAACTAAAACAAAACATAAATTGTATCCCAATCTTTACCAAAATGTGAAAAGCATTCAAGGGGTCGAATACGTCTTATATCCACAGTGTCATTTGAAGGGAATATACATTCAAAGGTTTACAACATCTTTAAACACTTCCAATTCGCCTTCCCATACTACTTTAACTTTTACAGCTGGAGAGAACCAAGTTAAGCGTTTGTATAGCTGTGGTCCACATACCGGTGGATGTTTGGTGTGCGTGATGAGAGACCACCAAAACTGGCTGCAATGGTGTTGATCTCTATCTGCTTCAGGCAGGCGCTCCCATCTTCCTTTTGATCCAGCATGTAATCAGAGCGATTCAGACCCAAAACAATAGACTGGAAAAGGATCATAACTGAATGAGGGTCAACATGGCCTTTAACTTCATCGTAGCCTTATTTGATTCATGCTTGGAAAAATTAATAAGTAACCCACAGTGTATGACATTGTCAGGAAGCACTAATACCCTACCTGGGTCCTGCCTTCCTGCAGGACATGTCTGTATATGTTGAACAACCTCTCAGTGAAATTATCCACTTTAATGGTGCTGGCCAGAGCCTCCTCCAGAAAGCTTGAATCTTGGCTGATCTTGTCTACCAGTCGGTTAAAGTGTGTCTGTACTGTTAGAGCCTGGTTGAATATAGCCTTGGGCACCGGCGAGGGAAAGAGTGTGAAGGGGGCATAGGTCACCACCTGAAATTAAACAGCATGCAATGTGGGAATTTATTATAATCGGCAAAACTTGGTTGTTAAATACAGGTATGAGTAAACATCAGCAAGAAAACACGATTCACATTGTTGCTAGATTCACAGTGTTACTGTGAGTATGACAGGAGGGGAAACATTAACCAGCTCCTATAAGCGGAGTAGAAAATTAAGAGACACTTGTTACCCTTTCTCAGGACGTAGTTAGCAAGGTTGCCAACATTTGCGAGTAAGGATGGGTGCTTGATCAATCATACTCCACAACCAGTGGTTATAAATATTTTGTCATACATACCATTACCTGAATGAAGTGATTACCATTAAAATTCAACCTGATTCTGGTGGTAGGTGTTGATCATTTCTGTCCCAGTTTTAGGGCCATTCTGAAAACGCTCTCAACTAAGAATATTGTCTGACAAACCCCAGTCTCAGACCCAAGGTCTTACGTCTATACTAGTGTGCTAGGGAAGTAAGGTCAGTTCTCCTTCTCCACCATAAAACCTTGTAAATCTAAGGAATGCATTTTCTAAATGTTCTGTCTCCAGCCATTTTAAACGGATGAGGGCGTTAAGGTCTTGGTCCACACTTACGGAGTACCAGGCTTGACTCGTTCCTGTCCCTGTCCAGGGTCCTCCTGGTTGTGTTGCAGACCAAGAGGATACCTGACGATTTCAGGTGCCACTCTGCTGACCCCCCTCCCCCCATCGGTCCCTGTCCTTGTCCATCTGGTGATGCCTCCGATCTGGACTAAGTTTAAATAGACTCGACTCAGCCCACAGGCATTTATTAATTGTTACAATTTGTACTCTTAATGTTCACCCGGCACAGCCAGAATAGGTCTGGTCACCCCTCTGAGCCTCGTTCCTCTCTAGGGATCTTCCTACACTTCATCCTTCTTAGGGAGTTTTTCCTAGCCACTGAAATTCAACACTAATATTGTTTGCTCCTTGGGGTTTAAGCCTGGGGTTTTTTGTAAAAGCACTTTGTGACAACTTCTGATGTAAAAAGGGCTTAATAAAATAAATTTTATTGATTGATTGATTGATTTCTCTAAATGCATATACTGAATAATTACCAAGATGACATTATTGGAATCTTTCTGATGACCACAGCAGATTGTACAGAAATTATACTGGTATGCAATTGCATTACTAGTCTTGGAATTCTGCAACCATAAAATGTACATTGGTTAACAAGCATTGTGAAAAAAGCTAATTATGACCACCTACGCAATAGAATTCCCAATAAATCAGTCACAAAACAGGCCAAAAAAAATCTGAATTCCAAATAAACCAGTTGGACAACAGTGCATATGACCAGCCAACTCAGCTGTAAGGATCCAAGAGAACAAAAGACTTGTTGTATCAGTTTGCTGTCTAACTTTTCTGCGTGTGCCCTATATACCAATCAAAATCAATGTCTCGACTACCCATTCACAATCAGTAAATCTCTTACTGTTGCAAAGGTAGTAATAAATAGTATGAAACCAGCATGCAGCCACTGTGCTTTGTTCAAAATTTAAGCAAACACTAAATTAAGCAGTCATCACCAATGGCGCCTAGCTCAAAAAAACAGGCGTCATTTTAGTTTTGGTCCCAATTCAGCAGATTTTCCCTTCAAAAGAAACACTTTAGTGCAGGCTGAGCAAGTAGAATGTTTACCTCAGATGAGTTGGGTGTCTCTTTAGTCCGCATCAACACTCCATTTAGAAGGGCAGAGTCTTTTGCCACATCCACTAAAACCTTTATAAGATCAGTATCCATCAACACATCATCTGGTATCCAGTTTGCAGTCATTGCAGCTCACCTAAGGACAGAACAAGACTAGTTTTGCATTATAACCATAACAAATGTTTTGGAACTGCAATTATAACGAAGCAGTTTCTTTAAGGCGTGTGTCAACAGACACTACAACTACCAGAAGGTGCCTCGAGTCAATACTTTGGAATTTAAAATGATCTAATCCTCGCTGTGAACCTTTTTTTTGCGGGAAGCTTGTTATGTGCCAGCCTATTGTTAATGTTGTGTATTTAACAAATCTTTTCTTACAGACCCGGAATTTTGACAATGACACATTTGTGAATAAAACATTGTTCTTGAGTGAGTTGGCTGGTTAATTAAATAAAAATAATATTTTTATTAGGCTACACTAAATGTACATAAAATTATACTGAGAGGCAAAGCCTGCATTCTGAAGGAAAACATGATATCAAAGATCACAGCAAAGAGAACAGCTCCATTGACCATCTTTTGGCTCCAACATTTTCTTGAATCAAACAATGGAGTGTTTGGATATTTATTATGATTTGCACAAACAAGATGAGCTACAATTTTTTTATATATCTATTAGAGAAAGCGCATCTTAGTGTCCAATGTGCATTTTAGACACAGAGAATCATATTGCTGGTAAAAAAAACAAATGAGGGGGCATACATAAATAAAATTTACACAAATCTCTGACAGACATGTAATATACAGTGGATATAAAAAGTCTACACACCCCTGTTAAAATGACAGGTTTTTGTGATGTCAAATAATTTGACAAAGATAAATCATGTCAGAACTTTATCCACCTTTAAAATGACCTATAACGTGAACAACTCAATTGAAAAACAAACTGAGATTTGAGGGGGAATTTTTTTTAATAAAAAACAATAACCTAGTTGCATGTGTGCACACTCTTAAACTAATACTTTGTTGAAGCACCTTTCGTTTTTATAACAGCACTCAGTTGTTTTGAGTAGGAGTCTATTAGCATGGCAGATCTTGATGTGGCAATATTTGCCCACTATTCTTTGCAAAAGCGTTCCAAATCTGTCAGATTGCGAGGACAACTCCAGGGCACAACCCTCTTCAGATCACTCCACAGATGTTCAATTGGATTCCAGTCTGGGCTATGGCTGAGCCATTCCTAAACGTTAATCTTCTTCTGGTGAAGGCATGTTTTTGTGGATTTGGATGTGTGCTTTGGGTCATTGTCATGCTGAAAGGCAAACTTCCTCCTCACCTTCAGCTTTCTAATGGACGCCTGAAGGTTTGTGCCAAAATTGCCTGGTATTTTGAACTGTTAATAATTCTCGCCACCATGACTAAGGCCCCGGTTCCAGCTGAAGAAAAACAGCCCCAAAGCATGATGCTGCCACCACCATGCTTCACTGTGGGTATTGCATTCTTTGGGTGATGTGCAGTGTTGTTTTTGCACCAAACATACCTATTGGAATTATGGCCAAAAAGTTCAACCTTGGTTTCATCAGACCATAACACATTTTCCCATGCGCTTTTGAGAGACTTTTTCTTCAACCTACAGCCAGGCTTGGATGTTTTTATTTGTAAGAAAAGGCTTCTGTCTTCCCACCCTACCACATAGCCCATTTATATGAAGAATACCGAGGATTGTTGTCACATTTAGCACACAGCCAGTAATTGCCAGAAATTCCTAGAGCTGCTTTAATGCTTGGTTCCGTCTCTGCTGTGCCATATTTACGCCACTTGATGATGACAATCTTCACTGTGTTCCATGGTATATCTAATGCTTTGAAAATTCTTTGGTACCCTTTCAACAATGAGATCCCTCTGATGCTTTGGAAGCTCTCTGCAGACCATGGCTTTTGCTCTGACATGCAACTAAGAAAATGCCAGGAAAATCCTACTACAACAGCTGAACTTTATTTTTGATTAATCAGAGTCACTTTAAATGATGGCAGGTGTGTAATGATGTCTATTTAACATGAGTTTGAATGTGATCGGTTAATTCTGAAGCCACATCCCCAGTTATAAGATGGTGTGAATACTTTCGCAAACAGGTTATTTTAAGGTTTTTATTTTTCCCCCTGAAAGAATTTCAGTTTGTTTTTCAATTGAATTGTTCACATTATAGGACATAATAAAAGTGGAAAAAATTCTGACATGACTAATCTGTCTCTTTCTTAAACATCACAAAAAACAGGCATTTTAACAGGGGTGTGTAGACTTTTAATATCCACTGTATATTACGCTACATTAGGTAATGTTAGAGAAAAAAACACCCGTTCAGGCCAGTGATGAGAGCAGAAAGAGTTATGCCTATACCTTATTTTTTACTTTAGATATTTGATGATTTTGTTAATGTACCACTTACCTTACGCCGTTGAGGCGTGGTGTGTGCTCCCCTTGGACCATGCGCCTCTATGTGATTCTGGCAAGTGGGCAGTTGCTCTACAAACTTCTTTATTCTGCTGACCACTAATACCTACAATACATACATACATACATACATACACACACACACATTCAGAAAATACTAAAATGGAATACAGAATAAATAGAATATTTTTTTAACTTGGAAGGAGGTATCTATGATCATTTTTGAAAATGCTATTGCGATATAATAGTGTTCTCCAAAGTTGGAGACTTTCTAAAACATTTAAGTGTGTTTTTTCAAGTAAACCAAAAGTTATTAAGGTTGAAACATTTAGAATACTTGGAACTTAGAAAAAAAATTATTGCTTAAAAAGGTTAATGCAAGATTTCAAAATATTTGAGATTTTATTGAATATTTTGTCAGTTGTCAAAAATTGTATTGCAATAGAACTGCATTTTTCAAAGTGAGAATTTTTCTAATAAAATCTAGTTGTGATTTTGGAATCAAACCAAAGATTGTACAATTTATAAAGCTAAACTTTGAATATTTCAAACTTGGAATAATGTTTCTATGATACTTCTTTAATAATTTATATTTGCTTTATAATAGCACTTTTTAAAGTTTGTGAGATTTCGAAAATCAAATCAAGTCACAAAAGGTGTCAAGGTTAATCAAAAATATTTTGAATTTAGAATTAAGTTGCTATGGTATTTTTTATAAAGGTTATTGCGACATATCGTTGTTTTTCAAAGTTCAAGACATTTAAAAATATTTAAGTGTGTTTTTTTTTCATTTAACCCAAGGTTGTAAAAGTCTAATTCAGAATATTTCGAATTGAATTAAGTTTCTATGACAATCTCAGAAAAAGTTATTGCATAATAATGCCTTTTGAAAATGTATTAAATATATTAAGCCTATATATGCATCGAATGACCACAATTTTAAATCATAGTAATCAGTGAAGAACGCAATTGTTTTTAATGTTTAAATATTTTTACAGCAACGTTTGCAGAACCTCTCAATATAAAACCAACCTCGATAGCCGGGAGCCGGCTCTTTCAGCATAACGCAGCCACAAGAGCTAGCACACTTAAGGACTCGGAATGCCCATTAATATCCTAGCTATATAATCGTCAAACGAACAATATTAATTTTGAAACAGCAGATTTAACTATTGTGCACTGTGGTTACAAATGAACCATCTTTCGAAACGAGCATTAAATGCTGTCACGTACAAAAGCTAATCCAGTGGCCCATCAATTCCTATAGAGAATATAGCTAGTAGTAGCTAGCACGGCTACTGTAGTTAACAGCTGAAGGTGTACACATTATCGCTGGACAGTATCAGCCAACTTAATGACTTTTTAAATGGCAATGACAAACCTGACCATGTATTCACTGCAAATGTTGAAATTAGGCTCTCTGAAATGTGAGGTCCCAAAAGTAAACGGTTGCTTCCCTCCAGAAGGAACATCACGGAGTTAGACTACCAGCAGCACTAAGGATGACCACATAATCGTATTGCAATGAAGAAACCTTAAGAATAAAAGCGCCATTGTCAATATATTGCATTCAAATGAATGGAAAGAGCAAATTATAGGTTTGAAAAACTAGACATTGTGCAGTGGAGAAATACGCACTTTTTTGTAAGGCAATTTGCATATGCCAAATTCAGGTATACTTTGCACTGGAGCCAATTTAATAGGTGGATAAGAAAGTGCTGCTGGCTATATCCTGTATTAGTCCCACTGAATTGACATTCTATATGGATTCTTTATACCCTAGTGAGCAATTCTATTTTGCCATGTTGCACGGCACAATGTCTAGCGTTTTTATAAAACAATATAGATTAAATATTGGTCTTTATTACATTGCAGTGCATTTAAATTATGGCTTTTATTTTCGGGAAAAAAAATCTAAGTTAGTGCCGCCAGCATAATATCCTGCTGCTAGGAGAACGGTAATCAGGTAACGTGCTGTTCCATTTTCTTCTTCGGTATGAATATTTTCACACTTAAATAATATGTATCTCGCCACCTACTGTACGGGTGGTGAAGTCCACTATAAATATCAAAAAGCACCTTAATCTATTTACGCTGTCAGATCTCCAAAGCCGACCCCTATTGGATCCTATCCCCTACACACTTGCTTGGCTTGGAGCAGGTTGCAGTGCACACCGTTCTCACGTGTTAAACACGACACTCGGAGGGTAACTACCACCTACCCATATGCTTAGGCTTTTAATATACGCGTCAACGTTGAGACACACTTGACCTGAATTATGCAAATAATGGTCTACTGTTACTTAAAGAAACAAGCGCCACATTCTAATTTTCAAATCCCTCGTTTAAGAAGAAATAAACATTAAAGACAAATATTTTGTTAGTATGTGTCACGTCGAGAAAACACATTTAAATAAATTGACATGTAATTTAATTATGCACTCCTATCAAGTTTTGAGTGATATAGCACTAATTCTAAAATAATACAATACCTAATCGGATTCCATTTAGCTAGCTACATGCTAGCGAAGCCAGCTTCGTTTGACCAATGTAAACCATTCGTACTGTTTAAATGACCCACCAGTGACAGTCTGGGTTTTGTTTTGCTTGCCTTACTCATGTTAGCCAGGCTATTGGAGTGAGAAGCCCCCGACTGCAGTGTGCAGTTCGGGGCCGGGCTCAATGTGGGCGGAGTCAAACGCGTTTAACCGACCCCTTCCCCGTCTCCTTCAAGGTCACTCAAACTGAGGTTTACAAAGGTATCAAACGCGAATCTTAATCGAACCTATCCTACATTGATACAAATATAAACCTCATAGCTCAATAAGCTTTCATGAAGTTTACTCAATAATTTAATCAAGAAAATTATAAAACCCACTTGTGCAAAATTAAGGTAAACCCAAGAACATGCAGGAGAGGTTGTGCGGTGATATAGTAACCACAACAAATAAATTATTATGAAAAACGTGCACATGCTATCAGAAAGGCCTACGTGGGTAGCTACATTGTAGCTAAGGATTAAAACATTTAGTACATTATTGTTGCATTTGTCTAGATACATTTTAATTGGGTATTTTTGTTTCATGCCCAAAGGTACAAGTCTGACTTATACAATAAGTTTCCGTTTCGTTATGATCATTTATCTTATAGTCCTATAGAATATATCCAGCTCCAGAAAAAATGAAGAGACCACTGCACCCTTTCCTTTCCAAAAAGTTGAAAAGGAGTGTAATGAGTGAGGAACAGAAGCGTTCAATTTGCAGTTGTCTCTTAATTTTAACCCTTCGGTTCCTCACTTAAACCCTTCCTTTTTAATTTTTTAGGAAAGGAAGGAAAAATGTGCAGTGTCTCTTAATTTCTTCCGGAGCTGTATATAAACATATATTAAATGTGGTAGTAGTTTTATTATTTGTGAATTAGTTATAACATTATTGGAAAATGACACTATAAGAGAATGTTTCCTCTCATTACATGCGGTACTTTTAAGATAAGCTTCTTTTCCCAGCAGCTGTCTTGGATCGTAGATTTAAAACCGAGAGTGATGATCAGGTGCATAACCAGTTTAAAGACAAACATGACGGCTCGTACTTTACACCACTGCAACCGCCCTCACTGGACACAGCCGGAGCAATGGTTGCAGCGGTAGAGAAATACAGAATAGATAAGAGATGCATCAGGCCTCATTACATCACCCTGAAGCCACAGACTCTGGCCAAACATATCATAAGTGTTTTCCAGGTTATTATAGACAGATATTTAGCACATTTTTTGTATTTAGTTTCAAGTGAGTTTTAGATTTTCATTTTTACGGCCAATATAGGCAAAGTAAATGCTAGTTAAATGCTGAGAGCTTAATTATTTGAAAGCAGGCGATTTTCAATTTCTTGACATGTACCCATTGATAGAATATATTTTAGTTCTTTTTTGGCTGTTTTGCTGATACAGCTTTTTTTTTTTTTATTAAATTGAATTCAAAGCAACTCAATGTACTATTTTATTTTATACATTCTATAGGCAAAATGTTGTTTAAAAATGTTGAGCATCTGATGTTCTTGCTATCCGATCGTGAGTCAGAAATGCTTTACTATTTCGTTGTCATATAAAATGAATAATAAACTAATAATATAGTGGTACTTGTTTTGGTGGTATACATTTTGGTTAAAAGACTGATAGATCTGTAGACTATTAGAAATAATGATTACTTTGTATCCTCATCCTATCATGTTGTTACAAAACATGGTTATATAAACACACATTATCACAAAATTCACAGATTTTGTTTGAATTATGACTTAACAATAAATGAATGCAGTGAAGTTGGAGTGGCAATTATTTTTCATGCTAATCAATAGCGGTTTTGAGCAGAGTGATGGGAAAGAGGTGGAGCTTTGAAACAGTGGAGCAGAGTGTAACCTTCGGCTCTAGAGATTCCATATTCTGGTAGGTATCACTTCATGCAATATTTCTTATTATCTTCAAAAATAAACTACGTTTGTGTACATCCTGTGCCATGCACAAACCTGTGTGTTTGTATATAGTGAGTAACTGTCAATCCTCAGATGGAAATGTTTTGGGGGGCGGGGTCAAATGTGGGCGGGGTCAAATATTTGACCACGCTCGTATTGATCCTCACCCGGAACTGCACACTGCAGTCCGATGTACTTGATTGGAGTTGGTTGCATGGATGCAGACGAAAACAGACATGTCATTCATGATTAGATGTAGATATGATTGAAATTCAATATATATGCAGTTACCGCATCCAATGGAACTGCGACTATATGGAATGTAAAAGTAGTCGAGTTGTCGGTGCTGGGCAATGTAAGGAGTTTATTTTGCCCGCCAATTGAGCGTTCCCATATGCCTTGACGTCACGTCAAAATTATCAATTTCAACCCGCGTGTATTTTAATGGGCCTGGCTCCAATATTTTTTACCGGGGAGACATACTCCTTGGATGGAAATGTTGAGTTACTTGAATATCTAAATAAATAGCGAATTTTGCCATCCTAGATAGAATATCAACGTAAAATGCTTGCTTAACTATATAGCAAAATGAAAATACACGCGATACCTTAGAAAGCTCTACACAACCGCTGTATGTTGATAGCTGCAGTGAGTGGGCTACAGTTATTTTTAAATATGATTCTGGCTATATTTTTTTTATATAATGTCTCAGGACCTACGTAACCAATTCGTTAAATGCCGTCTAAACGCACCCAACCCTATTTCACTCAGCTACAATAAAAATATATTTTCTGTCCAATGTGTTGAGTATGGCAGTTCTACGAATATACTCAAATACTCAACTAGGAATGGGAGACGTTCTGATAACAGGTTAGGATTTGATATATAGCATACTTATCAGTCCGAGGACAGTGCAGTAGAATACACTTTCTGTATAGGCTACATTAATTCTTCGCCGCGTCTCGCTGTCAGTTGTGGTTGGAAAATAAGTGTTGTGAAAATCTATGAACATAGACATGTATTTCTATTTAGGATATGTTACATTCAAAGTATGCATGTCTTGAGTGCACAGTTGACTAAATAGTTAATTCATAATAATTTAGTATACAGTCACATTATGATTGCCAGTCTTTGCTCATGTTTAACAGTATTAGAAATACTATACTAACCTATCAACTACATTCTCAAAACATTTTGCTTATAATAAATCCCTTGGAGCTAGAAGTGTGCGATTTTATTCTTTTATTTTGGTGGCATATTCTACTTCAACTCCAGCCTCTGCAAAAAATCCCTCGATGTGCATGTGTTTCTACTACCATTTGGTTTGACTTTTCTTTTGGTTCAGTAGAAATACATTGGGAAGTAATTTAGAGCTGTAAAAAGTGATGTGATCTCATACACGTAGTGTTTCTCTCACATACCACAACTATCAGCCATTCGGCATTTAGGAATAAAACCTCCCGGATTATAAAGGACCCCACACTCATGACATCATATTACTTTGTGTTTCCTGGATTGTGTTAGTAACTGGTTTATAAGGGCAGTGTGTTGTACCTAAAAACAGCCCTCACCATGGTGCATTAGCCATTTGCCACATCCCTTAATGCCTAATCGTTTAACTATATCACAGATTCAGGATTCAAATCACCCGGTTTACAATTTCCTGAGAATAAAACATTTATAAATAAAACATATTTGATTAAGTCCAGCCAAATCTTAGGCTATCACCAGTTATAATGGCACTGTGTTTCACTCCTGCCTGTATCGTTTAAATAATTTAAATAGTTAATACTATTTAAATTATTTAAATAAACAATAACATGACATGTATCCTCTTCACACACCGAACAAGACCAGAATAGTATTAACTAGTCCACTGTGGATTAGGGTCGGGGAATAGAGTCTAAAGCAAGGATGAGACAACAAGTCAATAGGAACTGATAGATGGACCTGCGAGGAAGTTAAATGGGAAATATCTCAGGCACTCAAATAATTTGGTAGAAACAATATTTCAAACATTAACAACAGTTTTGTTCTGGTGATTTGTGCTTGTGTTTATGAGTATTTTTGACAACACCTTAACACTGATTCAAAACCTATGTATGCGTAAATGTACATCACATTGGTTGAATAACCACTAATGACTGATGCTTGCTATCTGGCACATCAAATTGTTTTCACAACAGATTCTACAGTCCACTTGTTTTTACAACAGATTCTACAGTCCACTTCTGTTTGGTGCAGAGAAAGACGAACTCTGTTGGTCAGATGAGTTGGGCAAGCATGTTTCACCACTGCGGTGCCTGAACAGAGAAGAGATTGAATAATCAGGGAGAGGTTTGCTGGCTACTTCCATGTTAGAACATAATGACAGCGTGCCGGACAAGTGCACACAGGTTCTCTTATGAAAAAACGCAATTGGATTATACCCATATTCCATACCTATGTGCTAACTGGTGTAATCTTAATTTGACTGATAGTAAGAGAAGTGTCTACATTCTTTGAGGAATGCATGATCTTTCATCAGATTCTCATCCCACTAATAGATTTTCTTAATTTAATTTTGGTGTGTGGTGAATGGGCTTTATCACAGCAAGTGCTAACTGTCTGACCACACTGTGTGCTGTTGATTGTAGACTGCGAGGTAACTGAAGACTGCTTTAGGCTGTGAGGTAACAGAGGACTGTTGTAGGCTGTGAGGTAACAGAGGACTGCTGTAGGCTGTGGGGTAACAGGAGACTGCTGTGAGGTAACAGGACGGCTATAGGTTGTGAGGTAACAGAGGACTGTTGTAGGCTGTGAGGTAACAGAGGACTGTTGTAGGCTGTGGGGTAACAGGAGACTGCTGTGAGGTAACAGGACTGCTATAGGTTGTGAGGTAACAGGGGACTGCTATAGGTTGTTAGGTAACAGGGGACTGCTATAGGTTGTGAGGTCACAGGGGGACTGTTGTATGGTGTGAGGTAACAGAGGGACTGTCGTAGGCTGTGAGGTAACAGGGGGACTGTCGTAGGCTGTGAGGTAACAGGGGGACTGCTGTATCCTGTGAGGTAACAGGGGGACTGCTGTATGCTGTCTGGTAACAGGGGACTGCTATAGGTTGTGAGGTCACAGGGGGACTGTTGTATGCTGTGAGGTAACAGAGGGACTGTCGTAGGCTGTGAGGTAACTGGGGGACTGTTGTAGGCTGTGAGATAACAGGGGGACTGTTGTATGCTGTGAGGTAACAGGGGGACTGCTGTATGCTGTCTGGTAACAGGGGGACTGCTGTATGCTGTCTGGTAACAGGGGACTGCTGTAGGTTGTGAGGTAACAGGGGACTGGTGTAGGCTGTGAGATAACAGGGGGACTGCTGTATGCTGTGAGGTAACAGGGGACTGTTGTATGCTGTGAGGTAACAGGGGACTGGTGTAGGCTGTGAGGTAACGGGGGACTGGTGTATGCTGTGAGGTAACGGGGGACTGCTGTAGGGTGTGAGGTAACGGGTGTCTGCTGTAAGGTAATGGGACTGCTTTAGCCAATGGCAGCTCAAGTGTCTTGTATAACACCAGGGCACAACTGTCAGGATTCTTACAACTTGCAGTTTTACAGTTAGGCCAATCATCATAACAGCCAAGCTATCGAGGCCCAACTCTAACATGCTCTTATATGGCTTTTCCAAATTTGTGAGAACAAAGGAAAAGGCAACATAATGCAGCTCTGGTTCTGTTTCAAAAATATATCCTCACCAATATACACTCTGCCGGGTTTTGTGCCAACACTTCCAACACTTTGTATTCTATATGTCTACAGGACCATAATGATCCTAAATGATAATTGACAGTATGCTTTATGAGTTTTCTCCGGGGCTTCACTGTATATTCATCTGTGCATACATCATGTTTTCAGTGTTGCTGTTGAATATGTGTGTGTGTGTGTGTGTGTCTATTACTGTGCACACGTGACATCTGGTGTGAGTGACAGCCGTGTTAGTCTGTCTCGTGGGGTCTACTGTATGAGCCGCAGAAAGGCTATCACATACTCCCAGCATTCCCATGTGCTTTAATCTGGAGCCTCACTGGAATGCTGTTCATTGTTAACAGAGATTTCAAATACAAAGATGGCAGGCAAACGCACTGCCATGGATAGCCACACCGAGCCACTGTGCTCCATGTCTCTTATCCTCACAGCCTACAGGCATGCTCTCTGAGGCCTTTGGAAGGATTTAGATGAGATTACACATTTTTTGTTCATAATGGGACTTCGTTGAAAGAGATTTGCAGATTAACACATCCTCACAGTGCTTTTTGTATAAAGCCTTATTAAGCTATTTACTCTGACAAACAACTTTATTGTGAATTTTATCAGCATTCTGAATTAAATGACACTTTGGATGGAGACAGAAAATCATCCAAAAGCCTGAGCAATTGTTCTAGGATGTGGTTTATGCCAACATAGCCACTCCTTCACACAAAACAACTTACCTGTGATGTAACTCCCACAAACACTTACAGCTTTCTTTTCACATTTTTATGAGGCAAGAACCCAGTGGGAAATTCAATGTAATCACTGTTTTGTTCATTATTTTTCTAGGTCTATTTGCTTCTGTTTTCACTGATGTTGACCCATGGCCTTGTTAACCCGGTCTGTCCTACCTCGGCTTACGCTGTGGCAGCAGAAGGATTGACTGTGGGATAGCTCTGGGATTGTGAAGTCTGAGTGGTTACTAAGTTTGCAATGTTTATGCGCGTGTGTGTCTATTGTTCTGGACAGGGCGTCAGAGCAGGGGAGATGAGGGGGACGCATGCCACTGGCACAGCATGCTCTAAAATAGAAGGACAGCTGTGGGTGCCTATATCAGAGCGAGCCAGTCGATGGAGATTGGGGGTCAGGACTCAGCACTGCCTCACTGTAGATTGGCTGGCCCCTGAAGAGTCTTGGGGCTAATGGCATTGGTATCTCTACCAGACAAATAGAGTAGCTCATGTTGATTAGCCCATGCTTTTGCTGCCTTTAAGGGATCTAGGGATGTTGTATGGTCAGTGGGATATTGGGGCCAGGCAAGCATGGATGGTGGCTTTAGCCAGATTCTGCATTCTACAAATTTGGTTCTGTACGTCTCTGTAGCTGATGACAGATGGGTTTCTGAGACTGGAGTGGCCTACTTGCTGTGAGTAAAAAATCAGCAAACAAATCAAATTAAAACATAGAAATTGCACAAACATCTGGACAACCTCAGTGGATGGTAGCCGGTAGGGTTTTTTTGTCCCAAAGTGTCTGCTTGGCTCATAAATCACACACAGATGAACAGAGTGTAGGCCATGTTTCAACGGGCACAAGGACACATATACATGTGTAAGGACCGGGGTGATTTCACTTTGGTTCTGTGTGTAAGTCAATTTACTAGGGCCCACCGTGGTAGAACGAATAACCACATGACTCGCTCTTCATACACACTTAAAACATTTTGAATCCCGATCCACACGTACAAACCACAAAATACAATAACTGTAATACTTTCTTTAAACAACGTGTAAAGACGCTGTTGTGCTTCAGTAGATGGTACTCAGGGTCACGAGTCCTCTGAACACCATGGACCTGATCTCCCTGATTGTCTCATAACACTACGATCAGAGTCAGCGGCACATCAGCTGAGCAGAATTACATATGTAAACTATATGCAACATATTTTCAGGTGTCCGCTGTGGGCATGAGCTTTGAATAATGACTGAAACGGAATAAACAGAATAGAGACAAACTCACACAGGGTTCAGTCCAATCATATCGTTTTGGTGACCGCCAAAACCCTTGCCATTTCCCTCAGGGGAACCCAAGTTGATACAGGATGTAGTTTGAATGCCATCTTAAGTGCTGGACCAATTCAACAAACCTTAAAAGAGCTTGAGGGAACGAGTGAACGTGTTTATTCACTTGCAGGGTTGATATCCTGATGGTGTGTCAAAGTAAAATATAAAGGGCTTAGGGCAGGGTTATTCAGCTGTTACCCTTGGAGATCTGAAGCCTGAATGTTTTTTGTTCTACCTCATCATTAATTGCACTCCTGGTGTTCCTTGTCTAAATAAGTCCATTATTCAGGGTTACAATAAAAATAAATGTATGTGTAATTCCTATGCTAACTGTAGACAGAAATGATTTAATGTGTGATATGACTGCTAGTTAACATATCTGGCAACCTACCTACTTGTACCAGTATTGTCATTATGTAGATGGATGGCAGAATAGACTGCTGACTAGTGGACCATACTGACCTTTGGTATAGTAAGCCTGCAATATAACACAAGGGAATTACTAAAACCACTTGACACTGGAGTCGCAACAGCATGAGGAAATGTACTAGGATAGAAGAAATTATGTATGAAAACCAACAAAATGGCAAATGTAAACTGGAGGAAAAATACAATAAAATAAAACATTTCCAAAGCAACACTCCCCTATTTTGAACCGACCAATCATTTTGCCCCGTTTTACAACGGCGTCATGTCATCACCCAGAATGCGTTGCTAGTGAAACAGAACACAAGCCAGTCCCCGCTTGTCTGAAATAAGTACTCAATTAGAATTGGTCTGATAGAGGTGGCCTCTATCTAATCAGTGTACGTAATCATCTCTCGCTGTGCATACAAATAAAACAGACAATATCTGTGTTGGTGAGATCATCTTAAGAAAACACTAACCTGAAACTGAAGCAATATCTCTAACTCACATTCTAAACTCATCCTAACCATAACCTCAGCAAGCAGTTGCTTATCAACAGACAGTTTGTTGATGGTATGACCATCTCTAGAGCACCGATAGATGGACCACCAGGACTATTGACATAAATTCCCTAATACAAATTGTACTGTAGGTGTGTAAGCCTGGCCGGGTTTGGCAGCAGCACCCTACAGTGACTTTTTTACCACAAGCTCTTATGCCAGACAGCAGTCTATCTCTGCTCGGTATGTGGGCTATTGTGAACAGGAGTTGTATTCTGGTCTATTTGGAGGTGCTGTGTTCTAGCCGGTGCACACACTTATCTCTTTTGTTCTCAAGGCTGTGGATCAGCTTAAGCTAAAAATCAGTGTCTGACCTTTTATAAATAATGCAAACACAATCAATCCCAACTGCCTTATATCAGCAGATCTCAATGGGATGGCCAGGTCTCAGAGAGCAGAAAAATCATGATAAAAATAACTATTTGATTAGCAATTTTGCTAAATAAATAATGTACATATCCCTTAAAATACAGTGCTTTGAAAAGCTATACAAATCCATGGCCAATTCATATTACATCATATTACTGAATTACAAAAGTTAAAATAATTTGTAATTCTGTTCAATGTTTTATTAAAAAACAATGAAACTCAGTGTCAATAATATATTGTATGGTGACGTTTTTTTATGTAGGAATATAATAGTTAATATCCACGGCTTTTGCTGCGTTATTTGCTTTGCACACTGTTTCAGAGTGATTTTGCCCCATTCTTCTGAATAGGATTGAAAACAGGATGTTTTGCCTACATTTTGTGCTTGAGATCATTGTCCTGCTGGAAGATAGATTTCTTCCCCAAGCTAAATGTTTGTATAGGACTAAAGCAAGTTCTCTTGCAATATTTTGCTGTTTTGCTCCAACTATTCGTTCTTTAATTTAAACAACATTCCTTTAATTTGAACAGGACCATAAATAAATAATTCCTTCAGAGGAATTAGGTACATGGGTACATCCTTTTGATTGTTAAGTTAAAGTTAACTTAACCAATACAAATCAACTTTTTTTACTACAATTAAAATAAACAGAAGTTCTGTGTGAAAGTTATATCACTACTTTTATCATCCCATTAAATGGTTAAAGTGAGAATAATGTGTATCAAAACATATACAAGTGATTGTATGCTCATGAGTTACTCTAATGGTCTAGCCTTAAAGATCATAAATGCAGTCTGGTCTTAACAATACAGGTGAGTGGAGAACCAATTCTAAGCCATTTAAGGCCAATTATTCCACTAAAGATGCACATGTGAGACCACTAGAACCCTGCACATCTAACATGTCCCCAGAAATTCAGTCAAAAAGCTGACCAAAAAAGCTGAACAAAAAAGCTGACCAAAAAAACTGACCAAAAGATTTGCAAAGGAGTTTCTAGGAACCCCAGGTTCAACAGGTACCTTCTGCTATGATATGAAGTGCGTGGGTCAATCGTTATTTTCATAGAAAAAAAAATTTAACACACAGCTACCATCGACAAGCAACAGAGGGTCCAACATGGTACATTAATAAGAGCGGTATTGCCAAACTTTTACAAATTTGGATAGATTGTCTCTCAGCATATTTGAATTTTCTCTTTCCCTTTACAATGTGTTTTTCCAGGTCACTAAACTAGAATGTTGTTGATGGCACATCACGTCTTTTCAAAAAACATAGAAATTATTTTTATAAAAATTTGACTTTTGTTTTTGGGGTTAGGTTAACCTGTTCATAGTCTCCAAGGATAATTACAGATCTAAATCTAGCAGAGCCTCGAGAACTTCTAGATCAATACCTGTGCAGGTTAGAGAAAAGCTTGTTGAGTTCTAACAACTCCTTTTGGCATATGTTGGGTTCCTGCAAGCTCAATGAATACAATCTATTTAATTACATATCGGCGCTAGCATATACTTCCGGGTTGTGCAAGGAGTATGGTAAGAGGCAAAATGGCTTGGTGAGATGTGCATTGGAGGACACTAAATTTACTCTTTGGACTGAGCCAAGGCCATAATCGCGAAGTGGCAGAGGAGATGGGTCAAAGTTGCGAGAAAAATAAATCAATAAATGAAACCCAACAGAATCCTCAGGGCCTTTAGTGTCCATCTGTTATAAATTATTTATTACACTTGTAGTCCAAGTGAATCACTAAAATGAGTTTGTTGTAAACTTTAGTGTAGTATTGTGTAACTTGGAGGAAATTATTAAATCCTGAGGGGAGTTAAAATCTTCTTGATAAGGTATACTCTTGTCCAATTAAGAAAGTCAGCAAGTCAACACCAGGTTCTGCAGCTGGAGATCAATGAATCAGATTTTTTTTAAATCTGAAAGTTTAGAAAGAAAACATGGTCTTTTATTGAATGGGTGTAAATTAACATTATTAAAACCAATTATATCTGTCAAGTTGATTTTTTGAAAAAACCAACAAATCCTACTTCTAAATGCCTGCACAGTTCATGAATATCAGAACAGTAAAACATAGATTAAATCCTGTAAAACGATGTAGTTTCAAAAATAACTGACTTGCTGAAGGTTTAAGAAGAGATGAAAATGCAGATTGCCTTTTGCGATAGTCTGTGCACACGGTCCGAGCCAATGGGCTGCAGAAATAGGGGGGACACATGGGGATGTCTGGCATAGCTGCCCTGACCTTGAGGAGGACAATAAAAGGGAGGCTCCAGCGCCCCAGACACACTTTTACAGTGCGCTCAGAGGTTAGTACATCAGATGCATGTGCGTTCTGTACACAATACTTGCGTTAACAAAGCGATTATGACAAAGCACCAAAACTTTTTACATTGTTTGCGTTGGAGTTACTTGTGCATTAACCCAATAAACTAACCATGTTAATAAATTCGAAAATGCATTTGTTAGTGATTCCTAATAAAATAATAGATCTTACAGAAATTTGTGAAAACAAACTAAAAATGTTTTTGGTCATACAAGGCCTACGTGTAATGACATTTTACAGGTCACATGAATCTCCGGTCGTTTTAAAAAGGTTTTCGATGTGTTTTAGTTGGTGCGCATATCCAGTTTAGGTGCGCTGGTCCTGGATTTTCCTCCGGAATTGTCACTATGTCCCGCTTTATTGAAATGAAAGAGTACGGGGAAGCAGCCTTGTTCCTCCGTCTTACCAACTTGGAAGCATTGGCCGCCCGGACTCTGGCTTTTGATGGTAGGTTTGTATCCATTCAACTATTTCATTTACCAGTCACTATATGGAACTTGACCACGAGAATGTCGATACGTTTTTGTTGTACACCTTTTATGTCCGATAACATTATTTTACAATTGCATAGGTACCAAACGAGTGTGGATCCCAGATGAGAAGGAGGCTTACGTCGAGGCAGAGATAAAAAAACTGGATGGTGACGAAGCTACAGTGGAGACTAAAGATGGAAGGGTTCGTAGCTTATATATTGCCATTATAATTTGAGTACTTATTTTGTGGTTCTAGAAAGAAATATATCATAAAACTAACATATAAAACAACCCTTCTACATGTGTCATATGCCACAACCCCTCTGGACATATTGGTTTAATGTGTATCTTTCTTCTGAAGTGTATTGATGTCACTCTTGACAATAGGCCTTGATGAGACATTACAGATTTATTTCTGTATTTGTAGATATAATATATATCTAATGTATGTGAGATTTTTAAACCAAAAGCTTTAAAAGCTGTGCATTAACAATCTGATGGACACGTTCTGTACGTTACCTTGTTCATAATGTTTTGCAGATTGCCTTCACAGGGTACATCTTCCCTAAGAAAGGACATGCAATCACCTGAATGAACCAAAGACAGACTTACATTCTTGTTATTTTCCCACCTCTCCCTCAGACTTTGATCGTTAAGGAGAATGACATTCAACAGATGAACCCTCCAAAGTTTGACATGATTGAGGACATGGCCATGCTGACTCACCTCAATGAAGCCTCTGTGCTTTTCAATCTTACCAGGCGCTACAGTATGTGGATGATCTATGTGAGTGATTATTCTGCACCATCACATGGTAAAGACTTGCTAAGGGAGGACTTTTCCGAGCCAGAGAGATTCTCAATTTAATCCAACCCCTCTCTATCTTCTCCCCCCCTCGCTGTCTCTGTCTGTAGACCTACTCCGGGTTGTTCTGTGTGACAATCAATCCATATAAGTATCTTCCTGTCTATTCATCCAAAGTGATCGCTGCCTACAAAGGCAAGAGGCTGAGTGAGACTCCACCCCATATCTACGCCATTGCTGACAACGCCTATAATGACATGCTCCGCGGTATGTCTCAACCAATACAGTCTTTGGTCTCGAGACACTCTAAACATAGAAGCTGTGTCATGTTGGAATTAAGAATCCATGTTCTACTTTTAGATGAAATATGTTCACGTGGCTTACACAATTCCTATAAATACTTGCAGATATTTTTTGTATAACTCTGGGCAATATGTTCTCTTAATAGATCGAGAGAATCAATCCATACTTATCACGTAAGTTGAAGCCCTCTTCTATTTTAACGCGGCCACTAGATTGACACACTGTATTTGTTTTCAGCTCACTGGAATGTTTTGTTTGACATTGTTTTCTACAAAATCTAATGAATTCTCTTTAATAATTACAATCCATACCAAAAACACAAAATGCATACTTCCTCCAAAAGCATTGTGTCAAGGTCGGCTCTTAAATTGTTTTCATCTACTTATGATTTAGGTATCAAATTCCCTTACAAATACTTCCTGTATTACAGTTTTTACTCTGCTGTTGGAAAGGGTTAATTTTTTTCACTCATCAGAGTATGGTACATCCATATTTTGTTATAATTATGTTGATTTTTTTCATATACATTTTTGTCTACCACTCCCAGCGGAGAATCCGGTGCTGGCAAAACAGTCAACACGAAACGTGTAATTCAGTATTTTGCCATTGTAGCAGCCCTGGGTGATACTGCAAAGAAAGGAGTAAGGCGGAGAGTTTTGAACTTTATCCCATCCTTTTTCCAACCCAACCCCTTTTTCATCATTCATAATTTTTTTGCCTTATGTTTCTTTTTTTGTCAGGCTTGTTTTAGGATTATTTAGTTGCTACTGGTTGTGTGTAGTTGACTATATGTAGTCAAGTGTCTCTCATGATTGCCCTTGATTTGCCAAACAAGGAGAGTTACTTTTGATGTTTGACTCCCTGATCCTGCAGCCTTCCTTATCCCAAAACATGCCTGCTTTTTCCGATCCTTTTGTTCCCTTACTTTTTGTTTTTATTTGAACATCTTGATACCCTATATTGGTTTTGGGCTTTTTCCCAGATGTGTTTTTCCTCCTTCCATCATCGTGTTATGCATTATTTATATGTGGAAGTCTATTTCTCCCCTCTAATTCATTCTCTCGTCACATGTCAATCAGTGAGCAAAATAACGTTGTGCTTTCCTAAAATCACGTTGCCAACCTTGCAGTATTGGCATCAGTTTACTCGTCTTTGACTTCCCAAGGGTACTTTAGAAGACCAGATCATTGCAGCTAACCCTGCCATGGAGGCTTTTGGTAATGCCAAAACACTGAGGAATGACAACTCCTCTCGATTTGTGAGTGCCTACTTTATTGAGTAATTCATTGATTGATGTAATATCTCTTCGGAATATTAACCTTTGTGGATAATAAGGTGTGCTTGTGTTGTTCATTTCTCTCCTGACTCAGGGTAAATTCATCAGAATCCACTTTGGTCCTGGAGGGAGAGTTGCCTCTGCAGATATAGATATATGTAAGCTATATGAGATCAGTCTTTGTTACATGGAGTTCTCCCTTTCAGTTCTGTCACATCCACCATTTATCCATCATGCCAATAACACCTTCTGTCCTCTGTCACCTTTTGTAGATCTTCTGGAGAAGTCCAGAGTAGTCTTTCAGCAGCCTGGAGAGAGAAGCTATCACATCTACTACCAGATATTATCACACAAGAAACCAGAGCTTCAGGGTAGGGGGAGATCACTTCCATGTGACATTTAACAATGGAGAAATGAAATGAGTAATAGCTATCCCAATACCCTTACCATTCAGGTTAACCTTTTCTCAGAGCTCTCCAAGTGTGCTAAGCCTTTGACAGGATGTCTTCTTGTTTATCTTCCAGACATGTTGTTGATTTCCACCAATCCCTTCGACTACCACTTTTGCTCCCAGGGTGTGACAACTGTGGAGAACGTGAATGATGGGGAGGAACTGTTGGCCACAGATGTAAGCTGTCTCTTTCTACTAATGCTCCATGCAGCCCCTGTGTTATTTGTCCAGTTCAATCTCTGTTGTCTCTATCTGCAATCCTTCTTCTATTGTTTTTATTGGCTGTGTTCTTACATATCTCTCTCCCTAACACCTCCCTCAGCATGCTATGGACAGTCTAGGCTTCTCTCATGAGGAGAAGTATGGCTGCTATAAAATAGTGGGGGCCATCATGCACTTTGGCAACATGAAATTTAAGAAGGTTCAGAGAGAGGAGCAAGCAGAGGCTGACGGCACTGAAAGTGAGTCCTTAATTTAATTCACAAAATGTAAAATCAGGACATACATCCAGGGGATTTACATGATAGGCTTTGACTCAACTCACAAATAATACTCCATATTTCTATTTATCCCCATGAAATCGCATGGAAGCAAATGGCAAACATTTTTGTATTATTTTGGAACATCTCCAATCCCTTGTACACTACAATAAATGTTAACTGCTTCCTACATTTATAGATATTCCCTCATTCAGTACTTGGTGTATGCATGTGTTTTGCCCTTGAGGTGCGGACAAAGCCTCTTACCTTATGGGGATCAGTTCAGCTGACCTCATCAAAGGACTGCTGCACCCACGGGTCAAAGTGGGGAACGAGTACATCACCAAGGGTCAGACTGTTGAGCAGGTGAGCGACCCTTCTCCGTAGGGCTACTGTAGAAAGAGATTGTATTACTGCCGTAAATATAATATCGCCTCATTATTGCAAATATTGTTTTCAGGTACAAACTGTAACAGCTGTGTTTTCTGTGTGTAGGTGAACTACTCAGTCGGAGCTCTAGCCAAGTCCACCTACGACCGCATGTTCAAGTGGATGGTGGGTCGGATCAACAGAAGCCTCTACATGGCCCTGCCTCGCCAGTTCTATATCGGAGTACTAGACATTGCAGGGTTTGAGATCTTCGAGGTGGGTTGGGGAAATGCAATGGGCTCATGAAAAAGGCCCACTACTTAAAATGTTTAAATAACTCTTCGGTCCTGCTTATGACCGAATCGTCCGTCTTTATTGTCTTACTCCATAAACTGTCAGTTTCTAAACCTGCCCTTGTTCTTTCCATTCTCCACTTAAGTTCAACAACTTCGAGCAGCTGTGCATCAACTTTACCAATGAGAAACTGCAACAGTATTTCAACCACCACATGTTTATCATGGAGCAGGAGGAGTATAAAAGGGAGGGTATTGAGTGGACATTCATTGACTTTGGCCTGGATTTACAAGTCTGTATCAACCTGATAGAAAAGGTATGTTCTCTCTGCCATTTAAATAAGGAGCTAATGCTTGAGTAACACTCAGTGGTCGTATGTGATAAAAATACTGGTTTTTTTGCAGTCTATGGGCATACTGTCCATCCTGGAGGAAGAATGCATGTTTCCAAAGGCCACTGATATCAGCTTTAAGACAAAGCTATATGACAACCATGTGGGCAAGTCTCCCAATTTCCTGAAACCACGGCCTGATAAGAAACGCAAATATGAGACCCACTTTGAGCTGGTACACTATGCTGGAGTGGTATGTTGTCAAGCCTCTATTGTTGTGTGTGTGTAAAATGGGGTTGTTTTAATCCACAGTTCAATTGAAACAATTGTATATCTACAAACTGATCTCACTCAGTTCCTCCTCAGGTGCCATACAATATCAGTGGATGGCTGGACAAAAACAGAGACCCCTTAAATGAGACAGTTGTCAACTGCTTCCAGAAATCATCAAATAAACTGTTAGCAAGCCTTTTTGAGAACTTCGTTAGTAGTGACGCAGGTATGACCAAAGCTTTTGAAGTAAAACTACAGTAAATGGGGAAATGAGATCCTCATGTTATACGGTTTGACTTTCCAGTTGCTGATCCAAAGACATCGACCAAAGGGAAGAGGAGGAAAGGGGCATCGTTCCAGACCGTGTCACAGCTTCACAAGGTGCGTAAAAGTGCCAGTATAGTATGCCCTGTTTACTCGGCTTTGCCAAGTCTTTGCAGATCTTTTCTTGGAAAACAGAAAAGCAATATAACTGTTTGTTGCAACTGAGATGCCATTACATCTAAGACCAGTGTAAGGTAGAGACAGACGTTTCCATAGTGTCTATGTTTTTTGTGTTTAGTAAAGATCAGCACAATAAATATACTTGCATGTTCTCTGTAGTTTTCCTGAGTCATGATGACCTGCTTGGAGTTGAGAGGGATGTAGTTAAGACTTGCAGTGATGTTTAGGTAATTGAACTCATGAACATCACTTTAAGTCTGTGCTATCTCTGCTCTTGAATACCTTACTTCAAGAACTAGGATAAGGTAAGACATCGGGAGGAAGAGCACCCTGACTTACCAACAGAGTATGTGGTTTTAGGTGTAGTACAGGGTTAGATTGGAATATGAAATATTAGATTGGACACAAATATTTGTGTGAGTATTCATCCAGTCAGTGTTATTTGCTTTTTGAATTTTAAATAAAATCTTTCTGCTTATCTTACTCTTGGTAGGAAAATCTGAACAAGCTGATGGCCAATCTACGCAGTACCCAACCTCACTTTGTGCGTTGCATTATCCCCAATGAGACAAAGACGGCAGGTAATGGATCATGATGAGAAACATTTAAAGCTTTAATACAACTGTTGTCACTGTGGGATCCACAGTGGATGACGTGTCTCAGCGTTGTAACATGATCTCATTCTGTCCTCTTCATCCCAGGGCTGATGGATCCATTTCTGGTTCTGCACCAGTTGCGATGTAATGGAGTATTGGAGGGAATCCGTATCTGCAGGAAGGGCTTCCCCAACCGGATCGTCTATGCAGAGTTCAAACAACGGTGACATAGCAGCCCTTTCACACGCAGTTAGAACCTTAAAAACACACAGAAACCACGTCACGGTCCGAATGACAACACGGTCTACGTCTACATCCATGTTTCCTGACGTGATTTCGGTCCTTCACAGGTACCGTATCCTGAACACACAGGCCATCCCTGAGGATTCCTTTGTGGACAGCAGAAAGGCTGTGGAGAAGCTGCTAGCTTCCCTGGATATCGATCACACCCAGTACAAGTTTGGAATCACCAAGGTGGGTGTTGTATGTGGGAGGTTATCCTATGAATGCATGCTTTGTTAAGAACAACTTTACACTGATTGGACACATTCTCAGGAAGTCATGTTCTGTCAAAGCTTGTGACTGTAATTTGCCAATGGGCTTGTAGTTAGTACTCTGTTCAATTCTGGGTAGTTACGACCCCTTAATTGCCATTTCCTAACTGAGATTGACTTGACACCAAAGGGGCACCACTTGCTGAGGTAATTTTAATAAACAACTGAATTCTCTCTCCCTTGACTCTCGACGGGTACGTTATTAACATAAGTAACCACTATAAGTAACACCTGTATTCTTACATATGTCTAGTACCAATGCACCTGAGTTCAGAGATGGGTATATATATTGAGATATTCAGATATCCCTTGTGTTTATGCTGGAACTTACAGTATGGACATAATCATAGATTATGTTTCTATTTACTGGGTAAATAGAAACAGATTTCACCCTCAAACTGACAGTATGGTTTGGGTGTCATCAGGTGTTCTTCAAGGCCGGGCTGCTGGGCCGTCTGGAGGACATGAGGGATGAGAAGCTGTCCGAGATCCTAACCAGGATGCAGGCTATGCTGAGGGGCAAACTCATGCGAATGGAGAGACAGAGGATGTTGGAGGAAAAGTGAGTTACAAAGCAGCTTACAGTTAGCTGTAGGGCGATAAGACGTTTTTGAAACATTATACATAATGTTCACTGAACATTTCCTTCATGTCAAACAGTGTGGGACAATACATGTCTCACAATACACAGTTACATATTCCCAGAATATAAGATATTAGGGCACATGCTTCTTTTGTGTCAACATTAAATTAAAAAAAAATCTCTTACAGCACATTTCTACATGTTCTCAATTTGTACACATTAAGAAAAGCAATATAATTTGAATTGACTTTGAAGCACAGATTCGAAGAGTTAGACTAGACAAACAACAGACATATACATCAGCAGACAGACAGGTAACATAAGAGAGAGACAGAACATTGCTACATAAAGGGAGAACCAGAGATCCCTGGATGATCTTGTTTAAATTCTTCAAAGAACCCCATATTAATGGTTTCCTCAAAGATCCTTTGAAAATTGATTATCTTCAACATTTTTTTAAGGATTAATTCTTTAAGGTAGAACTTTCAGGGGTTCCCACAGTTTTAACTCTGAAAGGATCCGCTATGACCCTTTTGTTTTTAGAGTATACAAGCATTAACAGCTCATGACACAAAGCACATAAATGGGACAATATTTGGAAAGAGTGCAAAAAATATTGCAGATGTAAAGTTTGAGCAAAGCTACCCGTCATGTTAATTTTATCTACATTCATGATTTCCCGTGCTTTCTCAATGGGAATCGCACATTGGCAAATTAGAAATAAGCACCAAGTGCATCTGCATAGATCAAAGACAAGGATTTGTGTAGTTTGTGGTCAATAATACAGATAGCCTTAAATTGATTTAGTCAGTCAACTGAATGTCTCCATGTCTTGAGAACAGTGCCTGAACTATGTCTAGAACCTTTATATCTTGTGTTCTGGGAATGTTTTGTGTAACATTGATAGAATATTCTCCTAAATCAATGGCAGCAGAAATGTTATTGCAATGTTACCATAAAAACATTTGATTTCTTTTAGAACATCATGGTGACATTGATGGAATGTTGTTCTAATTGGCAGACAACTGGACACATTACTGTTCCTGAAACATAGAAAACGAATAACTTATATTCTGAAAACATGGCCACCGTGTTGTGTGTGTTTGGTGGGACATCTATCTGAGGGTTAGATTCCTGTGGAAATTAATGACCTTGTGAGGAACATTCTAAAGTGGTGGGAATTTTTCTTGTTAGCTGGGACGTCAAGCAGCTCCACTGAGTGTGCTATATCTATTTTCAGGCCCAACAAAAAACATTTATTGACAAGGTCATTAAGTAGTGTTTTGTATATAAAAAAACTGGGGCGTGTGGCAAGCGTGTGGCACTGTTTTATATTGTGCGTGTTGTCCTGGTGAAAATAGCCCCTCATAACCTCCTGGTGCAAATGGCGCTTACAAAAACAGGAGGGGTGGACACATGGTCCTTAAAGAGCAGCAACAGCAGCTGTCATGTCGTATTCCAGCCCAGCCTCCTATTAATAATAACCCATTTTCCCCCGGCCCCCCTTTGTCCATGGAGCCTGCAGTTCAGAGTCTCCACATAACTGGAATAACTGGCCAGGTGATAAGGGATTAAGTCCTCTGGTTTCACAGAGGGCTGGAGTTTCAGATAATAAAGGCCCTCTACCTGACCTTTGTCTGGTCCACAGTGTGTTGGCTTGCCGTGCCAGAGATTCACTATTGATGTACTTCCACCGGCATGCTTGGTGTCTCACAGCACCCTCTATTGTAAAGCAAATGAGACAAAGACCTGCGCCTGCCTGGCCATATTTGGTAAGCGGAGCACACTCAGATCTAATTTAGAACAAAGGCAAAAGAGGGAGGGAGGAATGTGGACCATGTCACCAGATGACCACCATTACCAATTCATTGACACCCATGTCAGGGACGTGTAAGGATGGACATCTACAGGACAAAGAATACAGACGACCTTTTATAATAATCTGCTTAAGAGCATATTTTAATTAAGCTCTACTAATACAAATGTATATCCAAATCAAGCAAGGGTTCATCTATTTCCCTTTCTTAAATAAAATGATTTGCAAATTCAGATCCTTCAGAAAACAGAACGTCTTTCCCCCTTTTCTGTTCACCATGATTTCTATTGAAAAACGAAATCTCATAAATTACTTCAATGTAAAATGTGTCTGTCTATAGAGAAGCTCTAGAGGTGATCCAGTGGAATATCCGGGCATTTGCAGCAGTGAAGAACTGGCCATGGATGAAGCTGTTCTTCAAGCTCAAACCTCTCTTGAGGTGTGCCACGGCAGAAAAGGAGCTGGTTGCCCTAAAGGAGGAGTTTGCTAAGCTGAAGGATTTGTTTGATAAATCGGAGGCCAAGCGCAAGGAGGTCGAGGAGAGACAGGTGGCCTTGATCCAGGAGAAGAATGACTTGGCCCTCCAGCTTCAAGCAGTGAGTTTTTACAGATAATATCTAATAAAACGCTTAACAATGGAGTAACATAACACAGTCAGTGGGAATAAGGATCAGTGATACACCATTAATAAAGATAAAGACAATGATCATACTTTGTGCCAGAGAGAAATATTCTGCCTTAAAATTATTTAGCATGACTACAACATGATGTTGAGAATAATTACTAAATTAGAAGTCTCTTGGTTGACCCATGACCACAGGAACAGGACAACCTTGCGGATGCAGAGGACCGCTGTGATCTGCTGATCAAGGCCAAGCTGCAACTAGAGACAAAGGTTAAGGAGTTAATGGAAAGACTGGAGGACGAGGAGGAGATGAACGCCAGCCTGACTGCCAAGAAACGCAAGCTGGAGGATGAGTGTGTAGAGCTGAAGAAAGACATTGATGACCTGGAAATCACCTTGGCCAAAGTAGAGAAGGAGAGACATGCCACAGAGAACAAGGTGAGGATTGTTTTCCTGGATAGTTGTGTATAGTTGGAGCATTGGTGAATTTATTTCAATTTCATGCATATCTCATACCACATGTCCTTAGGTGAAAAACCTAATTGAGGAGATTGGTGTTTTGGATGAGTCCATCCTCAACCTGACTAAGGAGAAGAAAGCTCTGCAGGATGCCCACCAGCAAGCCCTGACTGACCTACAGGCAGAGGAGGACAAGGTCAACATGCTGAGTAAGGGCAAGGTCAAGCTGGAGCAGCAAGTAGATGACGTGAGTCCTTCCCTTCCCATTCACTCATTGCTACATTGTATCCTTAGCTCCGCTGTACAGGCTTGTCCATGTCCCAGTCAATAACATTAAGTCTGTTTTCCTTTCAGTTGGAAGGTTCCTTGGAACAGGAGAAGAAGGTGCGTATGGATCTGGAGCGTGTCAAACGTAAGCTGGAGGGGGATCTAAAGCTGTCCATGGACTCTGTCATGGACCTAGAGAATGACAAGCAGCAACTAGAGGAAAAACTGAAAAAGTAAGAATTATCTGCTCAATCTGTTTCTATGGTTAATTGACCAATAGAAATGAATTAATAAACAAACTTAATGTATTGTCAGTCAGTCTGCAAAAGTAATCATTTAGCATTGCGAGAGAATAATGTGTCTTCATATTATCTCCCTTTGTACAGAAAAGACTTTGAAATGAGTCAGTTCAGTTCAAAGCTAGAAGATGAGCAGACCCTAGTTATTCAGCTCCAAAAGAAAATTAAGGAATTGCAGGTATGATCTTAGTCTCTCTATTTTACAGTGTATCTAAGTGTCTAACAATTTTGTCATTTGCAAACTGAAAAGATAACTAGCTCTGTGATTGTTGTGACTAGCCAAAAATGACTAGTTTTGCACTAGAGGTTGGATGATATTATACATTGAAGGGAAACTTTCTTGGCAGGCATCGTAGTTGCCACAAGCTTGCTGCATAACCTCTGAGTGAGAGGAAGCATAAGCACCACTACCAATCAACAAACAACACAATATACATATGATTACTATGAGAACTAGCATAGCAAATGGCTAATGTCCGCATATGACTGTTTAAACACAAAAAATTTGATTCGGTCACTTCTTACCATTTTGACAGTCAATATTAGATTTAAGAAAAAAAAATGAACAAAGCTTTTATTTAATGTATAAAACAATAATATTTTGATTTGTAACATACACAAATATTTTTGGAAAATTAGTCAAATACATTTCCTAACGTCTCACATTTATTGTTTTCCGGTATGGTTCAGACTCGTATTGAAGAGGTGGAGGAACAGTTAGAGGCGGAGAGGTTGTGGAGGACCAAGGCAGAGAAGCAACGTGGCGATGTGTCCCGAGAGCTGGAGGAGCTTAGTGAGAGGCTGGAAGAAGCCGGCGGAGCCTCCGCCGCTCAGATTGCCATGAATAAGAAGCGCGAACAAGACTTTCTGAAGATGCGGAGAGACCTAGAAGAGACAGCACTCCATCATGAGGCCACAACGGCTGCCCTGAGGAAGAAGCATGCTGACAGCGTAGCAGAACTCGGAGAGCAGATTGACATCCTGCAGCGTGTCAAACAGAAACTGGAGAAAGAGAAGGCAGAGTACAGGATGGAGGCAGAGGACCTGGCCTCTAACCTGGAGCAGCTCTCCAAGGCCAAGGTGAGAGGGTTCACTTGAGATGGGTTTCCTCAGAGTCCCACTAAAAGCATGTTCTACTTCTGATTCTAAAGTAATTAAGGCCTAGCAAATTCCGAAGGAGCCGAAGTCAAAAAGTGAAAATACATCATATTTACGTGTTGAGTATTCTGTGACCTGGAGCCAAGAATTTACATTTGAATATTTTTCTCTTGAGAAATCTTTAATTACGCTGAAGAATGTGATTATAGCAGGCATGAATAATGACTGAGGCAGTGTCTACAACTCATCTGATCACTGGCTGGCATTTGACAGACCCAGGTTTATATATTAATTCATTCTTAATATTGTAACCAGACAAATTTCAGACACTATAAAAAAGATGTACATGAGCACATTGTTTTGTACATTTATTATGCATGATTTTCCCATCATAATCACTTGATCTTCAAAATATCTCATTTAAAACATAAATCCTTAACGTGAATTTATTATTCAACTATTGCATTAATTATAATTAGTTTTGGCTAACTTTTGACAATTTTGATGACTATTGTGGAGAATATTTAGTATTATGTTAAATATATTTAATTAGACTTTTACTTAAACAGGCTTCCACGGAGAAGATGTGTCGTCTGTATGAAGATCAAATGAACGAGGCACGGGCCAAAGCAGAAGAGCTTCAGAGACAACTGGCTGATGTCAGCAACCAGAGAGCTCGCGCTGTCACAGAGAGCTGTAAGAGTCGCACAGCATGACAAGGTTAAATAATACAGAAAAGATTACCATACTTACCGTTCTTCCTACTTCCCTCTCTCTCGTCTCTCCGTGTGTAGCGGAGTACAGCCGTAGGCTGGAGGAGAGGGAGGCTATGGTTAGTCAGCTACAGCGCAGTAAGAGCTTCTACAGCCACAATACTGAAGAACTGAAGAAACAGCTGGAGGAGGAGAACAAGGTCTGAGGTCACATTAAAATCAGAAATTAAGAGATCATATTGATTGGTAAAAACAAACAAATACAAAACAAAAAAAGTAACAAGGGTACTTACTAACTTTCACAACCCATAACAATACTCATAATTGTTCTCATCTGTCCAAGGCTAAGAATGCCCTGGCCCACGCCGTCCAGTCGTCCATACATGACTGTGACCTGCTGAGGGAGCAGTATGAGGAGGAGCAAGAGGCCAAGTCAGAGCTGCAGCGAGCCCTAGCCAAGGCTAATACTGAAGTAGCTCAATGGAGGACCAAGTATGAGATTGACGCCATCCAGAAGACTGAGGAGTTGGAGGAAGCCAAGTAAGTCTGATACTCTCAAACTGTTTGGTTCAGAGTTGTATAGAGATCCATCAATAAGAGAAAATGGGGTTACGAAATGGCATTTCTCTGCTACATTTATGAGCTGGTTGACAAAGTGAAAAGGTTTGTACGGCTTCCAACAGTTATGGAATATGTTCAATAATTAGTTGGGCAATTTCTTAAACTACAATTTCCTAAAAGTGCCATAATAATAACTGCTTAGACTTTATTGAAAGACCCTGATGGCTTTGTCCTTCATAAATGTTGTCACATTCCCAGAAAGAAATTTGGGGCACAGTAGTTATAGGGGTGTTATCTCATGTGGGGGTGTTATCTCCAACAACACCCCCACATGAGCACCCAATTACTAATCACTACATTGTGATGTTGTTGCTGTTCAGATGTGAATATAGCTCAACTGAGCCATCTGTGTATGACACTGAATTGGTGCAGAACCAGGCAATCACAGCTTCATTAAAAACTGTTCATTGTGCTGGTTGGCTTCTCCTCTGTCAATGTGGCTGGCTGGAGTGGATGCATTAGAGAAGTGTTTGTTTACATGATCGTGTCAGAAATACCTCTCCATTTGATGCCATGGAGTATTTACCTGTGACAAAATCAAGAGAAGACCAAGACTATACTTACTATGGCCACTCTCACTATGGCCGACATTGAATGTGCTAGGCTAAAAGCTTATAAGCACTGTTCACAATATCCTAATGCTTCACAAGAGTGTTACAACCTCTGACTGTAAACTTTAAGGAAGAAGCTTACAGTGCGTCTGCAGAACACTGAAGAGGCAGTGGAGACATCTCATGCTAAATGTTCCTCACTGGAGAAGACCAAGCACCGTCTGCAGACAGAGATTGAAGACTTGATGGTGGACCTGGAACGCTCTAATGCTGCTGCCCTAGCCCTGGATAAGAGACAGCGCAACTTTGATAAGGTGACCAGTGAGCACAAAAGACTGACTTCCAAAATGACATTACAACCGGACAGCACAATAATAGCGAACAATGTGAAATTTGACAGGTGCTGTCAGACTGGAGGCAGAAGTATGACGAGTGCCAGTGTGAGCTGGAAAGCTCTCAGAAGGAGTCTCGGAGTCTGAGCACTGAGCTCTTCAAGTTGAAGAACTCCTATGAAGAGGCCATTGATCAACTGGAAACAGTCAAACGTGAGAACAAGAACCTGCAAGGTAAAGACTGCTCCACATTACCAATTAACCAGTGTTGGTTGAGAGACCCATGCTAGTGACATTAACCTCACATAACAGAAGGCAATACCACTGAACAGCAGTAAACACTGGCCTTTTTACAGTATCTAACTCTGTTATCGGTTCCCCCAGAGGAGATAGCTGACCTGGCTGACCAGATCAGCCAGGGTGGAAAGACAATCTACGAACTGGAGAGGGTGAAGAAGGTCTTGGATGTGGAGAAGTGTGACATCAAGGCTGCCCTGGAGGAAGTCGAGGTGGGCACACTAAATGGAAAGCAGCGGTGATCTGACAGGTTTGTTTGTCAGTAATCCAGCTAAATGTTACTCGGTTCTTTTATTCTGATTCAGGGCACCCTTGAGCTTGAGGAAAGTAAAACACTACGTGTCCAACTGGAGCTGAACCAGTTCAAGGCTGAGGTTGACAGAAAGATAGCCGAGAAGGATGAGGAAATTGACAACCTCCGGTAGGAACTCTGAGTGTATTCAAGTGTATACTTTCAAAAGCAGCACAGATTAGTCTTTATTTAGACTCCCGTCTAAGCAGTCTATTTGCCACATTCGATGCAGCCGTAGCCACCAGCGCTCTTTGGAGTCCCTGCAGAACACCCTGGATGCAGAGGCCAGATCCAGGAATGAAGCAGTGCGGCTGAAGAAGAAGATGGAGGGAGACATGAATGAGATGGAGGTCCAGCTGAACCATGCTAACCGCCACGCTGCGGAGTCACAGCGACTACTCCACCATCTGCAGGCCCAGATCAAGGCAAGTGGAACACTGACATAACTCAGGTACAATCTCATATCGAACCCTAAGTTCTTGTGGAGATTCGATTGGAACAAGTAATTTGGCAAATGGTGAAAGCCAAAATGGGGCCATTACAACAGGACTTACTTGAGCCAAATCTTGACGGCCAAAGCACATCGCACACAGGGCTGTCAAACTCAACTCTGGACCTGAGGCCAGTTACTGTTGTTCTTATTTCAAGTCTCTAATCAGGTGCTTCCTTAAACTTGGAACACCAATTGGGTCAATTAGTGAGTCCTCAGATGGGACAGTTGAATGCCACTGGTCTAGAGCTTAGGGATCCATTTGGCATTGTGACTCATTCTTTTAAAAGTGGACTTGGTCAAATGCTCATCCCATTTATATTGCCAAGATCCTCTGAAAACATACAAAAAAGTGATATCATCTTGTCAAAATTACCTTACCTTTTTTTAGACACCAATTGCGATCCATGTCTAATGATGTACAGCTGATTGTTTTGGACTGATACAAATGTAATCTGATACATTCGTATCTCCTGAAAGGCTGTAATCTGTTGTCACTCTTATTTTCTTTTCTCAACCAACGATTGGTTTGCCAGGTGAGACTTTTCAGATGTGAAGTTTTCAGAGGATCATGTGATGAGATTTCTTTAAAGGTTGTGCACAGAAAAAATATCTTATTTTTAATTTATACAATGTATCACTTTTAAATCACATATGGTGTGAACCTTTGGTGGTTCACAGATAGGTTACTTGCCTGTATCCGGGTACAGTGTAAGACACGAGTTAGCACATTGTTTCATTATGTTTGTCCCCCACCATCATCCTTTAACTAATCAGTGTTCATTGCTTTTTGATAACTTATACCTCATGTTCCTTTACCATTTATATCATTATGATATTCCACTCCATTTCAATTGACGGGTGCTGCATAATTCTGCTGAGCTTGTTGCAAAACCACATGCAGTTATGAAGATGACAATTTTAATGCTTCAATGTGACCTTTGCACAGTAGGTTTCCTGTGTTTGGTTGCTTTTTCGGGTTTTATGGCATCAACATCTCAAATTGGTGCAGATTAGATTAATGGTCACTACCAAGAGAAGGACATGCATCCAATCTATATTTCAGGTAAAATCTACATCACAGACATGAATGTAATAACGTGAATGCCAGCACCTAATTTCTTAGGGAAGGCCCAATGAAATACACAATACATTACTCTTGGTAGTAATACTTTTTTCATAAGGTTTTGATTAGGCAAAGAAGATATTCAGTTCCTTTAATATGACAATAGCATGATTGAAAGTGCTTGAAATCAAAGGCATCTGTGGGTGAAGAGTTTCGTATTATGTGCTATTTTCTATAAACCTAAGTAGTATTATAGAGCTACGTAAGTACATGTAGCCTACAGGGTGAACATAGTAGGGTGTCTTCAAACATGGGGTCAATATAGGTGTGGGTTCCTGACATGAATACATTTGAAACTACAGGACCTGCAGTTGGAGTTGGACAACCGCATCCATCAGAATGAGGAGCTGAAGGAGCAGTGGAGCCTGACGGAGCGCAGGAACAACCTGCTGGTGGCCGAGGTGGAGGAGCTACGCACTGTGGTGGAGCAGACTGACCGCGGGCGCAAGATGGCCGAACAGGAGCTGCTGGAGGCCACTGAGAGAGTAAACCTGCTGCATGCCCAGGTACACCTCAGAGCTCTGGTTGGACACTGATATAGGACACAGGATGGATGATGTGATCAACAGGTGCACCCATATAGAAAAATAAACAGCTGACCCTAACATTTGTACACTGTACAGAACACAAACCTGTTCAACCATAAGAAAAAACTGGAGAGTGACCTGTCTATGCTGGCTGGTGAGATAGAGGAGGCTGGACAGGAGTGCCGTAATGCAGAGGAGAAGGCCAAGAAGGCCATCACAGATGTAAGTTAACAAGAAAGAGAAACCGCCTGACTTCACAATATTCAAGGGTTTCACAGTGTGATGGTCAACTAATCCAGTTACGTTAAAGCCAATCCATTTCATACATGATGGACCTGATATTGCCCATCTCCTGTTCAGGCATCCATGATGGCTGAGGAGCTGAAGAAGGAGCAAGACACCAGCTCTCACCTGGAGAGGATGAAGAAGAACCTGGAGCAGAACATCAAGGACCTACAGCTTCGGCTGGACGAGGCTGAACAGATGGCCCACAAAGGAGGGAAGAAACAGATCCAGAAGCTGGAGATAAGGGTGAGTGGTAAAACCAGTCTCACAAAGCAAGTCATGATATAAGAACTCCAGTAATGTCCATGAATGGGTGACAGACTGACCTGATTCACAGGTGAGGGATCTGGAGAGTGAGCTGTTGTGTGAGCAGAAGAAGAGCGAGGAGTTCCAGAAGGGAGTACGCAGATATGAGAGGAGAGTCAAGGAGCTCTCCTACCAGGTAAACACCCACAGCAGTTAGCGTCTACCGACACACTACCCCTTCACTAGCCACAGTGCATTATGAAATGGAGCATCATTTGGGGGGAGGGGGCATGAAAGAAGTCTTTCCAATCCATTACTGAGTGTTTTCTCTGCTCAGACGGAGGAGGACAGAAAGACCCTGTTGAGGATGCAGGAGCTCATTGACAAGCTCCAGGCCAAGGTCAAGAGCTACAAGAGGCAGGCTGAGGAGGCGGTGGGTATTCAGCAGACATTTGAAACTACACGATACCGAAAAATATGTAAACCTAGTATTCTGGAATATTCATTAATTTCCCTCTCTCCCTGACAAGGAGGAGCAGGTAAACTCAAACATGAGTAAGTACAGGAAGATCGTTCACGAACTGGATGACGCAGAAGAGAGGGCAGACATGGCCGAAACTCAGGTCAACAAACTGCGTGTGACAGTGCGCACACGGGACCCCGGGCCAGCCAGGATGAGCCCAGACATTAGCATTGTTAAAGCCACACTGTAATAATGTCCAGGAACAGAGGTTCAACCTTGGAGGCCTGCTAGGGTTCCTGTACTCTTTCAGATGACTGCAATGTGTTTGACGTGGGTTTTGAAATTGCAATGCTTTGTAACAGATCAACATGAGCCATTACCATGTTAAAAGCGGAGATACATCAACCACCTTTGACATGACTGTTCATTGTCCACAAAAATACATTGTGTGACTAACATCCATGTGATGTAGTGAGTTAGAACACTTCAATAAAGAGACAAGACAGACTCATATTTGTGTTGTTATTTCTGTCATTTGCTTTACAAAGTGAAGTTACAGAGGGTGGATGGTATACCAGTGTATCAAACAATGGGCACTGAGGAGGGCTAGACCCGAGGTCACATCCAGGTACTACTCACATTCTGAAACAGATTCAGGACAATTGGAGCCTCATGCCACAAGAGACTTTCCTAACATTAGGAGGATTGGAGACATTCCTCCTGTGTGTGTTGGACCTAAAACAAATTAATTCTACTTGTATGTCCATTTTCTGGAGACTGGGGTCCACCACCTCTTTCAGCTAAATCCTTTATCATTTAAAAGCATATTTCATACTGTATTTCTTTAAATATATAGAGCCTCTTTTTAGACCACCAAAAGAAAACAATTGCATGTCCCTGAAATATTAATGTTTTGGTCCAACTTCTACTAACTGTCCCTAAAACATATTGTCATAGTAATTACACAGTAGTTTGGTTGTACTTAAACATTATGTTGGTGCTACTTCACATCAACATTTAATTACATGCACTGCATCTGCAAACTAAAATGTATTGTTTTTAATGTTACTGATCTACGAAAATAGACATTTGCCAATCGTAGACACACTGACACAAACAGGTATACCAGTTGTAAGTACTTTGTAAGATATGTACCCACACATACCTACCACTGCAATTACCATGGAAATGCTGGGTTTTGGCGACACTTAATATGAAGTGGGACCGTGTTTTTTTGCCAGAGGGAAGGAGAGATCTTATCCATACTGTTAGTTAAAGGCTGGAGGAACTTCAGTCCTCTGGGGCTGCTGATTGGCTGTCTGTTTTCCCACCAGATACAATAGAATAGATTCTCCCCAACACGTCACAAACATACACATCCAGTCCTACACCTACGGTAGACGTAACACGCACGCACGCACGCACACACGCAGACTCCAAAGCACACACACACACACACACACACACACACACACACACACACACACACACACACACACACACACACACACAAATACAGTACATACACATGCCCAGAAGTGTGTAGACAGCCATTCTGTACAGCTATGGATCCCTGAATAACAGCTCTGTGGAGGAGTGGGACCTGGGATGTGATCAGTCTGTAGGTGATTGGAGAAACTGCCTCTCCTCCCATCTCATCCGTTTTCTTTCCATCCATCGTTCCACTCGTCCCAGAGGCAGCATCACAAGCACTACACTTCCAGAAAGTCTCTGCCCAGATCCATGTATGCCTCATCAATGTAGCTGGCTATGGCACATAGTGAAGTCCGGTCTGAGCCCAACAGAACCGACACAGTCTCCTTCCAGTAAGTAAAGGGGATACAGGAACTCTGTTGTATAAAAGGTTGACAGATGAAAAATAGTTAGACATAGGATCCCTGGAGGGGTGTCTTATGAGAGCAACGATGGCTGTGACAATTCAGACACTCAGGCTGGAATTAACCTGCCAACTTCATAGGAAACTGGATTTGAATGGGTAAGAAATTCCATATTGGAAAATGTGTACACAAGACATCTGTTGCACAGAGCAGTTATTTTGTCTTTGAATTAATCGTGTCAATTCATCTTGTGTAAAATTAGTCTTTATTTATAATGGGAATTTCCCAAAAGGCCTTTTCCAAACATCTTAGCTACTCTGGTTGTACAGAGAAGGAATGTGTATAATATTAGCATTTCAAAACATGCTTGGCTTGTAGCAGCAGCTGCAATGAAAACTCTGCTTTCACACAGGACTGTCTATATAAACGTCTGGTCTCATAGGAACACGTCAGCAGCCATAGTCTGGGTGGGTGACAGGTGTTCGTATGCCACAGCAGCTACCCAGTGCTTCATTTGACCACAGACAGCAGCAACCAGTTAAAAATCTAAACTGTTAAACGTTAACAAGTACTAGATTCAAAAATATTTCTATAGGCCCGGACATGATGCCATTTCCAAATGTAATCGCGTTATCCAGGGATTATTGAGCTGGTATGCTATAGTATTAATAGCTATACAGTGGTTACAATTTGTTATGGTTCAGTGAATCGTATAAATATTCCCACCCCATTGAACTCAAAACATTTTGTTAAAGCAAAATATAATTTGCTAGAGAAGACTGTAAACTGCTAAGTGATACATACTACAACGGGCTGATAACTGTTCAGTTTCAATGTTTGCACACCAAATGCATGCTTTGTTAGGACAAACACAGACACCGTCGCCTGACTGAGTCAATACGCAGAAACACTTCCTATTTCCCCATGTAAAAATGACTCTTTGAAGAATGACATGGGTAATTGCATTGTTATATACAGAGGCAGTTTATTCATTATGGAATATTTAGGTCTTTATAAAAATATTATTTTTTATACATTTAGAAGAAAAGGGCAACTGTATCTGTGATGTGTCTGGCTGGTTAAACATCTCACCTAGATAACATAATTATTACCTCCACCAAGAGATAATATATATCTGATAGTTATTGTTCCTCATCTACCAATCACCTCATCTTATAAAATGGCCAGTGTCTTTATAGTTGGACTAATCGGTTTGAAATTCCATACTTCACTGAGGGACCGGACAGTTATATGTACTTTAAAAATGAATGGAAATCCTATTATTTCACACATACTGGGTCCATGTAACAAAATCACTGTTAACGCAAATGCAACTTCTGAACTAATGTTGAGTTCCCTAGAAAGGGGGGGATTGGGTTTTGTTGTTGGGTTTAACAATTAACAAATCCACATATAATTTAGCACAAAAGATGTTACTTACTGCTTTCGAATTGTATAATGTGCATACATGTCTGTTTGCAAAGAACATTTTGAGAAGATTGGAGTCACACCCTGCCCATTTAAGACACCTGTCCTGACTACAAAAGGCTAGCATCAGGGAGGACACTCACATTCTCCAGACAGGTGCTGTCCTTGTCCTTGTTGAGGTAGTGGCGTTGCCAGAAGCGCAGCAGGTTGTGAAAGTTGTTGAGCAGACAGCCAGGGTACTTCTCTGCATACTCCTTCTCTCTGAGGGCATTGAGGTAGAAGGGCAGGGTGCCCCTCCTCCGGGCCAGCATCAACACCACTAGGCTGGTGTTCAGACAGCTCACGTTCTCCTACCATCAGGCAGCGTTCAAACACAACAGACAGGCTTACACGGTTAACAGACAGGCTTACACGGTTAACTGACATGCAGTTGAGACTTGTCTGTCTTACCACAGAGACAAGAATTACAAGAAAATATGAAGTAAGAGCAGGCAACAGCATGAGAGCCTTAAGCCCAACTGTCTCACCTGTGTAAGTGTCTGCACATTGATGATGTTGACAAGCCTGAAGAGGAAGGTCAGTCTGTTCTCCACGCGGGCCATGTAGGACAACAGACGGCATTCTGACAGCACCTCCACAACTTCAAGGAGGAGAAGGATGAGAGAGAGACGCGGAGAACTAAGAATGATCCAGAGGCAAGACCAAAATGACCAAACCAAACATCGTATTCTGTCAACCTAAAACCACACACAGCCACCTGAGGCTTCAGTGTTCTTACTAAAACAGTCAGGGTTTCTCCAGCAACCACCATTAGGCCTGCTTCTACGGACCCACCTCTCATGTCCTCGGTCTGACCCTCGAAGCGGTCCAGGGACAGGATGATACAGCGGACCAGCATGTTGGAGTCCACCAGAGAACTGTTGATCTGGGTCATGAACGTCTGGAACTAACAGAGACCAACCATGAAACATGATATAAAACGGTCAATTTGTGGAGGTAAGGTGTCGACTGTAAGAGCATCAACTACCACGGACAGCCTGACTGTCAACCCGAAACCCTCTGTCCTCATCCCTGATCTACCTTCTCGTCCGAGTTTACGTATCTGTTGAACTTCTTGAAGGCATCCATGTTGAACTTCATGAGTTCCCCCAGCAGGTCAAAGTAGCTCTGCAGCACGTCCCTGGACTTACAGCCACTGTCTATGATGCAGAACAGGATGTGCTGGAGGGAGACAAGTCACAGGGAGGTTTTGAATGGACAGGGTTCCTGTATTGCTCAGTTGCTACTGCACGGTGCTTGTAATGCCAGCATAGTGGGGCCGATTCACAGGGGCAGCCACACACAAAATACAACACTAAGTTGCTTCAGATGAAAGTGTCTGCTAAATGGCTTATGTTGCATTATTATTATAATATGATGGGTAGATGAGCCTTCAGTGACTCTGCAGCCAGTTTACCTCCAGCAGGCCTCTCTTGAGCAGGAATACTTGGTCAGCGTAGGAGGTGGCGCCTCTCAAAAAGCTCTCTACTGCCCTTGCCTGCCAGAAACTACACACACACACACACACACACACACACACACACACACACACACTTTACTCTTCAATGTTCAATCGCCATGACATGATGCATCAGTCATAAACTCCAGAAGTAACACACACCGAAATGAAGAATCGGGCGGTTCTTTCTTCATGACTGAAATTAGCCGTGTCAGAAGGCCCTTTTTACCATCGCAGATTAGATTTCTAAAAATAGACAGAGAAAAGAGAAAAAAAGAAGACATTAAGGATTGCTGCAATAGGGGATTCTTTTAAAAGAAGAAAACATATCTTCCATCCCGGCGTCCCAGCCGGTTGAAGCACTACCTGTCGGTGTTGACCAGAGCCTCTACCTCAGGGATGTTGGCCTTCAGAGAAATGGCACTGAGCTCATTCAGCTCCTGAGTGTTTAGAAGGAGGTACTTGTTCCTGAGGTGAGACAAAAGATCAGATATGATCCAAGTAGCAGACTCCTTGAGATGGTACAAAACTCCCACCTACTCCCTGGATCAGGTCCCTAATGTGTTTTAACTTGTTTCATGTAATTTATGTAAAGGGGTCATTCCTGTATTGTAATGGTCTGGACTTATACGGTCATAAGCAGTATGAATTCTATCCACTTATCATCTGGCTCATCTTCCTCCAGACTTTGGATTTACATGCTCAATCCGCTTCAGGCCACAAAAGTCCACCATCTTATTTGGGTATGAGTCAGCAGAATATGAATTTGAAGAGACATTTCCACAGGGCACTCTAACATACGTAAAACAACATTCCGATGCTCCAGGAAATAGGGATAGACTTTCATAGCGGATATAAGATGTGTTTTTTCCTGGTAATACAGTTTCTCCTGCATTGTGTGGGCTGTACTCACTCATGGTGGTCGCTGAAGCTCTGGAGTAGTCGTAGGAACTGAATTTTAAAGGAGATCTCCTGTGGGGTTGAGAAGAGGATCAGTGATTGGTACCATGGCAGTGGTGACATTAAGACACTCTCCCTCCAAGGCAGATGGATCTTCTTACCGGACTACAGTCACAGTTCTGGTTCTGGCTGTGGAGAACATGGGTGGATGTCTGCTTTCTCCAGATCAGCTTGTCAAACAGGTTGTTGAGTCCTGGAATCAGTTTGAACTCTGCCAGCATTCTGTGAACCTATTGAGAAGGCATAACTTCCTTAAAATTAGAGTCCATTGTTTGCAGACAACCATCTTAAACCCCGAAAACAACACCGAGACACAGTGGCTACTAAAACCTTCCCAGTAAGTTACTAATGGAAAACAACCGTGTCACCTGGTTCCTCTGGCGTCCGACGAGGAGCACACAGAGCACATAGAGCACCTCCACCTTAAACATGATCTCATGGACAATCTTCATTGACTGGGGCAGACGATGTCGAAGAGGGCTGGCGGCCAAAGAGCTCTCGTCTGAGGACTCTGAGAAAATAACAGTGGAAGGAACACATTGATGAATACCTATTCGGTGAGTACCGAGTGTTTTGGAACACGTTTACGTGCATATTAATGACGCACTGTACGGAACCCTACAAGTCAAGTCAAAATCAGGCCAACTGCAACTTCCCCTTTAAAAGTCCAGCAAACACAGGAAGTCTACATTTCTTCCAATTAATAATGGTGCCAACTAAGAATAACACCACTCATTGCCTATGGTCTCAGTTGCCAGATTATAACCAGACCAGTGTAAAATCTCACAGTAGTTTGGTTTTTTCAACAGGCCCTCCGTAGATTTTGGAATATGCACATGATGAAAGTTAGATCAAACCCCAGATGGACTAGAATGCTTGTTAAATGCTAAATCAGCTTATAGGACCACTGGCAGTCCCTAAACAAATGTAGCATGCTATTAACATACAGAAAGAAATCTGGCATATTACCCATGTCCCGTTCAAAGGTCAATGATGGTTTGGTACAGGGTGTACATTCAGGTATAATTTGTGGTGCCAACTTAAATCTACAGGCCGAAATGAACATGTGGATGCGGATGAAGACCTGACTGTTCAACAAATGACATGCATGATTTCATCAGCAGGTGATTTTATTTCATTGGGGCTGAGAAAGTAGCCAACCCAATAAATCCTTACCAGGTCAGACGGCAGATCTGAATGACGAGCCCTGATTGAGCAGGGGTTAATATTACTGTACAATGTTTTGTACATAGCAAAGTATTTGGCCCTGTTAACATTACATAAACTAAAGTAGTCAGGTTTAGCACTTGGTCATATATCCTCTGCATACTGAAGACTTCTGCAATCCACAGAAATCCCCAGACACTGTCTATTCCCTGCTGAGACATCTCCCTTCAGTCTCGTCTTCAGCATGTGAAAGGCAAGCTTGGTAAAATTTAAACAACCAAACGTCTCCTAAACAAAGTAGCTGGCTTCCTCATATGTGTGTGCCTATATCCTCTAACATTTCCAAAAGGGTACCTTTCTCCATCCCAAAAGAAGCAGTATTACCCCGAGTTCTGCCCACTGTGTTCCCTTTGATTGCCTGAATGCACCCAGCCAGATCAGACACCAGCAGATGCACGGCTGTCAACCTCAGGTAAGTGTCAAGAGTAGATACATGACGGTGAGTAGATCGTGGCGTTCCTGCAGGACAGGGAGGGAGAAAGTGCTTGTCTATTTTGTCTAACCTGTGCTGCTGTGCTCAGCATCCTCTGTGGCCATCTGCATAAGAGCGTCCAGCACCGGGGCATTGTCCAGCCAGGTGTACCAGTCCTGAAGCTCCAACAGCAGGCTGGAAGCTCCCGAGGCCTCGGACACCTTCCTGGTGGCCAGCTTACACAGCCGCTCAATGAAGCCGGGGATGTTCAGCAGGGCCACTGACACACACAGGGGTCAAGAGCAGAACACATTGTCAAGAAACACTAAAAGGTGCCAATCCAATTATTCACCGTCTTCATTCATTGCTACTACTCTAATATGAGGAGGCGCAATTGAATTCGACGACCCCTCTTCTCGCAGGCCTGCCAGTGGAAGTTGTCTTACCTTGGTTGATTTCTGAGTAGGATGGACAGGGGTTTGCCCTCTGCTGGGCATTCTTGGCCAGCAGCGTGTTCTTGTCATCGTTGCCCATGTCCGGCTCAGAGATAGTGACTGACAGTATGCGGCAGAAGTTGGCCAGCTGCTGCTGGTTGAAGCTCTGGACTAAACTGGGCAGGTTGGGGATATCTTCCAGCTGGATCATCTCCTGGAGCAGAGGAAAGCACCTCATGAGCATTTAGGCTCAATGGGACACAGATAATTTCCATTGCGGGCTGGCGCCATTTTTACCTTCCTGACCCCAAGGATGTCTTCAATCAGTGTGGCTGTTTGCAAAAACGTCTTCTTGTTTGACATGAGTGTAAACAAGAACATGACAAAGTCGTCTCGTGATGCCAGACTTTTAGTGACTCCTTCCATCTGAAAGTGAAGGAAAGTTCACAATTAAACTTCTCCGAATACAAAATAAGAGGGTGGACATCATCCTGTGTCAGTGTTCATTTTCTAGAAATAGTATCTCAACGCATTAATACTCACGCAAATACAACAATTGTACAGGACACTTAAACAATCCTTGACAAGGTCATCACTCACTGTAAAGAGAACACACGTATTAAAGTCCATTCAGGGCACTTATAATTCCTCCCTCACAATTGGAAAATGATGACCTAGGAACCTTGTAATGAGCCTTACTTTTTGGGACATTTGACTGTGTGGTGAGGGTGGGTCTCATCAGAATCTCCACTAGTAACTGTAGATAGAGCAGACATTAAAACCCTGACGCTGACAAGAAAGCAATATGATTGTTGCTCTGTCGAAGACTCACATCAACACCTCCAAATAGATCAAAGGTGTATGTGTTGGGATAGGTAGACTCCTGTGCTGGTTTCCTGTCCTCTGTCACAAACGACATGGCCTCCATTGAGAGAAAAGATGAAACTTCCTACCAATTGATAGACAAAACAAGTTATGAACAAAATACCCATCATGACAATAGCAAATACCATCAAGCCACTTGTGAGAAGTCATTACAGACTGGGGAAGAGTATTTCATCTTTGCACCTTGATAATGAAGTAGATCTGGGAGAGATCACTGTTGAGGTGACTGCTGTCATACAGTCTCCGCAGTAGCACAGGGATCCCACGCCACTGGGCCTTATGGTCCCTCTCCTTGAGTAGAGCCTCAGATATCTGACGAAAAGCAGGCAACAACATAGAAGTAGGAACATATCAAGTATAACCCATAATAAAAATCATATATCAGCATAGATCTGATTTAGGGGCTATCAAACACCAGCAGTAAGTTAAAATGCTATAACTGTTGTTAGTCAACGTTATGGAAAAACCTGCTGATTGCCGTGACCAGAATAACAACTAGCTAGCTGGTTTACATAACTAAAGACATACGCTTGTGCCTGCTACTATTTGAACTAGCCCTAGTTGTCTCAGTGTTTCATTTAACTAGTCGTAATAGTCGTTACTTAGCAAACGTTAGCTACCTAGCTACTGTAGCTAACTTTAGCTAGCTGGATTTCTCCGTCCCAAAACCTCATGATTTCATCTTTTTAGCAAGGATTTTGTAATGTGTATTTCACCTCTGTGCCTCGACAAATTCCCCGGCCAGTAATATGTCCATGTCGGATCCTTGTAAGGATGTTTTTATTACTATTTTTTCGGGTCCGTGAAGGCTCAAGTCCCTCGGCTGACGCCATTACTTCTTCCTCTTTTACTCCACACTAAACAGGAAGTTATTTGCCTTGTCGGGTAGCTTGGATAGGGCCACCTACTGGTATTCCTAAGCAATTACTATTGTTATATGCGTGCAAATTCTGTCGCTGTTTACACGATAATGTTCGATGGAAATTGCCTTGCGCCGTCATTAGACAATTCTGGATGTAGCAGTCAGGCTCGAGAGACTATAACATTCCTAACAACATGCCTATCGGACAGACTTTTAAAAACCAAGTCCTAAATCATAACCTGAAAACATTTGGTATAATTAAACCACAAGCCTAATAAACAATATTTTTATTTGCATCCCATTAAGTTATATCTACAAAAAGCAAATACATATGTAACTGTTTATCATGTGCTATCTGTGAAGACTTGACCCATGACAGCTAGCCGTGCACTGAAGGGCTGCATAGGGCAGGAGAGGAGAGGTGCTTTCCTGCTGGTCCCAGGCTTCAGTGCAATGCTCTCTGAAGAGTCCATGACAGGTGGCTCTGTCTCATTGTCTGTCTTCTGTGACTGAGTTTCCTGTGGATTGGCAAGGGGCTCTGATAGGTTAAGGAGAATGTCCTGCAACTCTCTGCGTTCCTCCTGCTTACGGCTGCAGCAATGAAGGGCAGCGGGGTCCAGGGGGTGGGCCTCAGTGTTAAAGATGTAACCCCCTGCACCAAAAACACAGTCCTCACTCGGGCCAGTGCCCACCTCAAAGTCCAGGCCACTGTTATGAATAAAATTGTCCGGGTCAAACAGGAGGTAGAGATATTTGATCGTTTCTGCAAGGAAGAAAGACTCCATGCGATTGTCCAGCTTGTGGTCTCTGATGTCTTTCACCTGAGGAGGAGGTAACAATGGATTTACCAGTAACTAGTGGCACGTAAACACACACCCGCACACTGTGGAGGTAACCAAATCCATAGGTAGTGCATAAACTCTTAACAAGCATTCATGTACTCACACTGGCATAGCCACAGGGGACCCGAGTGATCTTCTCAATGGATTCGATTGCATCACGACCAAGCTGCAGAAAGATGTCATCCCCGGTGGCTTTGTATAGGTACATGGCACTTTCAATCAGCTCTGAAACAACAAAATAATCAACATACGACCACCGGGAATTCTTCTATATGAACCTTATGCAACATAGTGACTGTGAGCAGGTTGTCTGGTACCTGGGCGTAAAGGGTATCCTTCCCTCTTGTCAACAGTGTATCCCTGTGGAATACTGTAGAATTCTGGTAGTCCTCCAAATTGCCTCCACACGGAGTAGTAATTGTGAAAGGTCCTCAATGCACTGTCCAGGTCACCAATCAAACTCTGAAAGATTAACACAAACAAATAAGGTTCTCCTATAGGCAGGGATATATTATATTAGCAAAATGGTAAACATAGTTTACCTGTAGCCCAGGCCAGAAAGCCTCCAGTGATTGGAAAACAGGCATAGAAACTGTACCCTTGTGCATCTGGACCCACAGGTACCAGTCATCAAATTTGGTGTAGTTTTTAATTGCCTTGTCATACTCTGTATATTCCCAAAAATATGAATTACAAAAAATGCTTGCAAAGTACTGCACAATAAACAATTAGTGATGAAGCTATAACTTCTGATAACTATTATAATACCTAAGAACATTGATAGCAATTCCTCATCTTGAAGCATGATAGCACCCTTCACAAGGTACTCAAAGTAAGAATCCACACCAGCCCCTATTCCTGCATCCTGGGCCACCCATTTCTTGGAGATCACATCAATGTGGTTCCCCACCTGGAAGAGAGAATTTCTGTTTTAAAATAAAAATCCACAGCCAGGCAGTAACTTTTTTTTTTTCAGTCTCCCTTAATAATTTGGTGTATTTTGTGGTGTTTCAAGTCTCAGACATAATTACGTGATTGCCATCACCAAAATACTTTCTATTTAATGCCAAGAGAGTTCAACCCATTACGTTATTTGTTGAACATACCTGCTCTGTCTCATCTAAAAATTTATGAAGTCATGTTCTGGCATTCTCCATTTTAGTCTTTTAGCATCTGTTATCAAGAGAGACTTATAATTAATGAATACATTTTAAGAAGCTAGTTGGAGCAACAACACAACTCAGTAGTAGCAGTACATCCTACTCAATGAATTGGTTATTGGCAGTCAGCGGAAGAATAAAGACGATTCAAATAATAAACATAATAGTCATACCAAGAGTGTGTTCACAAAGGCAACTCTGGGGCTGCCTGTGGAGTTATTATTCTGGCAATTATTGTGGTCTTTGTATTTTGTCAATTGCTCTATCACACCGGCAGATATGGTAGATTTGGTTGTCCTTAGATAACTGGTAGATCAGGTTATACTTGTTCAGTAGAGCCATGTTTGAAAAATAAATGTTCCTACGGCCATGACATTGCGGGACAGCCAGGTTAACTACATGTCTCTGGGTGTGTAAAGACTACGTCCTGACAGAAGCCCAACTTTCTTGTCAAACTTTGTTCCCACTCTGAAAAGGTAAACTTTTCAATATGGGGAATTTAGATTCTCAGGAGAATTCACAATGAATGAGATACAACACAGGGAAAACAGACAAGTAACAGTAAGCCAATAAGTAAATCGCTTTCAAAATGTAACTAAAGCTATTAATAAACCCACTATATGAATATTACACATATCAGATGAGGAGAGAAGAAAACTTCACTTTCTTCAACAGGTTTAATTTTGACTTACCAGTCCTATCTCAGAGCGAGTCTTCCACAGTGACCAGAGGGCTTTGCGGGCAACATCTTCAAAAATAGGATCTCCAGTGAGTCGGCTAAGGGCTGAGAACTCCAGGATGAATGTGCCCACACCGGCTGTACAAGTGACAGGGGTCTCTGTAGGGTTTACCCCTCTCAGCAGGTTCACCGTGCCGTAGGGCATCCCTGTGGGGGTCTGGAAAGCTGCATTAGGGAAGGAATTTATAAGGAATAAATGTGAGCCCAAATATGGGACAATTTCTCAAAAACAATTCAGAAATCTTGCTCTACACTGTTTGACCTATTTACACGGACAATGGATCGACCATTAGGTCAGTCATAGAGACAGGCAAATGCAGGCTGGCGTTTGCACTATAAAAAACTCCAACTCATAATATGGACAGATCACCAGGAAGGATTTTTCGTGCCGCATCCTCAGCCATCCTAAGGAGGGGTCCAGAACAGGGCCAGCCAGGCTCCACCTCCATCCCAGCACGCTTAGACAGCAGGTGGGCAGAGAGAAGACCACCTACCACTGCAAACAGAAAAACGTCAAAACTCCAAAACACAATTAAACACATGCCAGCCAATAGAAATATTTGACCATTTAGCTATTCAAAGCTTTAGTTTAAACATTTTCTCTCTAACCTCACCTCTAATGTTAGTCTCAAAAACAGATGCATTAACATCAATGTCAAAGTGCACAGAGTCCTGAAGAAGAGTTGCCACACGTTGAAACTCGGTGTGGTTTCCCAGAATCTAAATGTAACACATAGCAAATCAAGAAAACAAGATTGGAAGCTTATTTAGTAGTACATTATTACATACGTCATTGTATGACAAACAGGTTTGTAAGAAAAAACGATCATACCAGCAATGTATCCAGGGCATCTATTAAAGTCAATGAAAAGCTATGAAAACAAAAAGTAGAGAATTTTATAGTTAAGTCTTAATCTAAGCAGTACAATTATCAGGACATTTGCGGTAACATTTGTATATAATTATCTAACAACCTGCCCCATGTATCCTGTCCATCACATGTCAGTGGTCGGAGTTCGTCATATGGATAAGCATTATCCAAGTAGCTATTGTAAGCATGGTAAAACATCGACTTGATTTTTTCTCTGTCAGGATACAACATTAACAAGCAGATCAAGAAAAATCAAAATGACTCATTTCTACAACAAATTAAAACAACATTGCTCGTTAATATCAGAGACGTGTTATAAAAGCCAGCTCGATTCCCCTTACTATGTACCTGTACTGAGCCATCTCCACATCGGTAAACTCTTTTCCTTTTGCATTGTTGATCAATGAAAATATGTGGATTACGCACAAAATAGTAGTACCCAGTAGCCTGAGCATGAAGAAACGAGGTATATATAGAATAAAAGATAAGAACAGTGATACAATTATTATCCAAAAAAACCGATGCACTAGAGATAACAGGAAGTATTTTAGAACGGGCAATGCGCGTGCGCAGTGACGCAGATAGCAAACGCCTCTTTTTATTGACGCAGCCGTCAGTTTTCATTTTTTACTTAGCGTGACGCGTTCATAAGTAATTCCTTTGAACGTATGGCCTGGTTCAATATAAGTCAAAAAAATTGTTTCAAAGAGATCCGTATGTATAAAACGAATTGAACATCCCAACAATGCGGAAGTCCCGACCAAAGTAATATATACCAAACGATCTACGCAATTCCCCCAGCAGATGGCAATGTTATCTATTATATACATCGTACATGGAGGCATTGGTGACAGCTTTACTGTGCCAAAGGAGAACGAGGAGTGAAAATCGTTGGCACTAGATCTAAGTCCGCTAAAGTACTAAACATCAAATGTCAGCAGGAGGATCAAGAGCAGTGCTAATTAGTCTGATTTGTGGCCGTTTTGGCGGCTGCGTCCTGATTCCTTTTAGCGGAGCTTGTCCATGACCCCCCTCCTAACCTTAGCAATTTTGTGATATCTAGTGGTTTCATTTCAGTCAGGATTCTGACCTCACCACACTAGTGAAAAGGCTCCGATAAAAGTTTTAAATTATATATGGCTTAATACTGAATACTAAAATAACAGTTCCAGTTCTTTTGCAATCATGAATCTGATAGGGTGGCTATGACATGCAGAAATCCCCAAGGATCGGTTCTCAGACTGCTGCTATTTAATCTCAATATCCTACTTCTGGGCCAGATTGTACAGAACAACAACTACCATAGCTATGCTATTATGCTAGCTATGATACTCAAGTATACATGGCTCTCAAACCTTATTACAACAGCTCAATAGACTCACTGTGTCACTGTGTATAGCAAATAAATGCCTGGGTGAACCAAAATTATCTACAATTAAAGCTAGATAAAAGAGATTATTGTGATTTGCAACAAAAAATAAGAGCACTAGTATTAGTAAAGTGCTGGATTCTTGGGCCCTAAAAATCAGGGATCAAGTGCATAATCTTGACTCAGATCTCTAATTCACCAGTCATATCAAAGCAGTCACCAAAACAGTATTCTACCATCTGAAAAATGTAGCCAGAATCAAGGGCTTTGTGTCCCAAAAAGACCAAGAGAAGCTCCGTCCATGCTTTTATCTCTAGTAGGGTCAACTACTGTAATGGCCTCTTAACTGGACTCTCCAAAAAGACCGTAAAACAGCTGCATTTCATTCAGAATGCTGCTTATAGAATGTCAACCAGGACTAAGATATATACTTGCTTGCTAACTTGGTTAGCTTAAAATGCTACAAGAAAGCAAGCCACAACACAAAATTCCTCCTCATGATCCTCCCACTTATCCTGATCCACCCACATTATTTTTTGTGTTAAATACATAATTTGTGGAAGAAAACAACAATAAAAAAATGAAATGTGGAAAAATACAGCTTGTTACATAACCATATAATATTAAGACAATTACTTAAAATATATTACTGTTTAAGTCTTACAGGGCTGAGAATATTGTTAAACTCCTTGTGGTCCAAGCTACCAGTGTAAGTAATCCCACACAGCTTCAGTTATGTTGAGTTGAGCTTGTGTAGCCACTCCTGTATGTATTATATTACATCTCCTACACCCCCATATTTTAAATATTTCGCTATGGACAAAAGAGGGGGTAACGCGGTCATATTACTCCAGGAAAGGCAATTGGATTAATATTAACCCTGCATTTTGTACTTACTGCACCCTCCTTTTGCCTAGATAAGTGCTCTGAGTCATCTCCTGTGTTTCACGTTTGATGTTTGATGAGGCAGGAGATGACAGGAAATGATTCAAGACCATTCCTTCATGCAGCAACTTTCCAGATCCATGGTTCTTGCTTGGTACTTGGTTGAGTTTCTGCTTACCCCATGTTTTCAATGGGATTTAGGTCAGGGGACTGTAATGACCATTGCAACAGTTTTAAGCTCTTTGGTCAGTAAAGCATTTTCATGTGGATTTGAAGGTACTAGCACAGTCACTATAGTCACTATGACAGTCGATGAAAACATTATTAGTATCTGAAATCCTTCAAGAATACTTTCCTTGTTTATGTTAGATTACTTTCCTAGTTAGTAATGCTCTGATTGATCAAAAAAGCTTCCATATTGACAAAAAGCAACATATTTATGTAGAACAAAAACTGTTATTTTTCCAATATTCAAATTGTTCAAAAAGCTTGATATTGAGCATTTAATCTACAGTGTACAGTCTATTGCTCCACATTATAAAATCACATAAAAAAGTGTTATATCATCATACGTTTCATGTTTTAACCACAACCTTGGTGAATGCAGATAAACAAGGTGTTGACATTCAGGACAGGAAACCCATACAACTAACAGGCAAACAATTCTTACAGGCCAGAAAAACACAATATTTTCTGAGGTAACAGGACATACATAAGGTGATTATCAAATTCATATACTGTACCTAACTAACTCCTTTTTATGAACATTGCAATGAACTGTGGTTACTTGTAATCATGGGTATGAATGAACTGATCATTCTGAAAGACACCCTTTAATATTCATCATATATCAACATAAAGTGTCGCTTCAGACCAACCTAAACCGGTCTAAGCTGACAAGATCATGCACACAATTTGGGTGAGAATCGTTTGGTGATATCAACTTCAGGAAAGCTGTTTTGTGGTGCAGCTTAATCAGCTTCAGCGCATGATTTCGAGAATACTGAGGAGGAAACACCATTAGATTTTGTTTTTCTGACCCAGTAGTCAGAAATGCCCCTATATTTCTGTAAAGTCCATTTTAGTCTTCCTCCAGAGTCGTCTTCTGGTCATGAATCCAAGCAAAGGTCCTTTGTTGCTTGACAATGTGTACACTTTAAAACAATAGCCCTTGATGACAATGGTTGTTTGTAAGTGGATGAGTTGTGATTTTCAGTTCCTTCAATGTTAATAATCCATTAGATGAATGTCCACCCAAGGGTCTTCAGGTTCCGTCAGCCACCAAGGGTCTTCAGGTTCCGTCAGCCACCAAGGGTCTTCAGGT